>PVKP010009966.1:0-66271 GCA_004027715.1 Plecturocebus donacophilus | reverse complement strand
AATTGCTTCTTCAAGGCTTTGCTAAGATACTGTTAGGTAGTATTTTAAGCAGCCTCCACCCAAGTGCTTACCTTGTACCTCTATTTATCTGCCTTTAGGCATTTAGTAGATTTCTTTCAGATTCTTTCCCTCATTAATGGTTTCTGGTATCATCTGATAACTGAATAGAAAATGCTGTACAGAATCACTACCTCACTATCAACCAAGTCACAAATACATTTATATATTATAAATATATTATATATAAATACTAGAGTGGGTTATTTAAACTGAGCCAGTCGTCTTACCCTGTGCTCATGGGGGACTCCTGTTTTCATGCTGAATAATAACATATTTTATGGTTGGCAAAGCCATTTCACCTGCAGTCGTTGATTTGTTCTCATTCCGAGCCTTTAAATCCGTCGCCCGTGTTTGCTTAAGGCACGCTGTGTTTTCCTACGACTCCTCCAAACTGGTCCTTACTACACGCATATACGGCGGCTGCGTGTCCCTACAAAGTCAGCCTGCTACTTCCACTGGGGAAACAAAACTCTTAAGAACCTCTGAGCTGTAAAAACGTCAGAACGCGGGTGTCCCCGGCGCCCTCTCCCAGAGAAAGCCGGGCGAGGGCGGCGGCTGCCTCAGGCCGCCTCCTGCCCGGGGCGCGCCCCCCGCCCCCGCGGCGTCTGGCTGCCTCGCCGCAGGGCAGGCCTGGCGGGCTTCCCCGGGCCGCGGCGGCGCCCCCTGCCGGCCGCGGCGGGCAGAGCTGGCGGAAGGAGCCCGAGCCGAATTGCCACCGTGTCCCAACCGGAGCCGCCGCCGGAGCTTCCCGGGCCTCGAGTCCGCGCCGAACGCCCTCCTCACCGCCCGCCGCGGCCCGGCGCCCTCCGGAGCCGCCCGGCCGCCGGCGCACAGCTGAAGCAGCAGGGCCGGGCCCTGTGTCGGTGCTCAGCTCGTCCTCCCCGCCCCGCCCCGGCCTTCACTCTGGAGCGGTCCCGGCAGCCGCAGCAGGGGCGGCGGCGGCGGATCGAGGAGCTCTCCAGGTCGTCCCGGGAGAGGCTGCTGCAGTCCCGGGACAGAATGTTCTCCAAGTTCACCTCCATCCTGCAGCACGCCGTGGAGGCGGTAAGGCCGCGGGCTGCGGGCGCACGGCAGGCCGTGGATGGCGGCGGCCTACGCTCCCCGCCGGTCTCGGAGACAGCCGGGTGGCCTCGGCCCGGCCCTCCGCGGCCCTGGCCCCAGGTGGGGTGAGGCCCCAGGCGGGCGCCCTGCGTGGCCGCCGGGTCATGGAGGCGCCCGGGGCCTCGGGCCTGGCTCTGCGCGGGCGTCCCCTCGGTTCCTGGCTGCCCCAGGCCGGCGGTCCCTGCCTTCCTCCCGGAGCCGGGGCGGGGGGTGCCGGGGAGGACCCGGCCGCCTGGCCCTGCTCGGTGGTCTCCTCATTCCTCTGATGGGGACTGGGGTTCGGGGAGCACCTGGCGGGGTTGCAGGGAGCTCCCCGGGCTCCCTTACCGTTAACCTTCTCCGGGAAAAGGTGGTCAGCGTTGAGCAAGACAAAAGAAACGAGCAAGCCTCGCTTGGGCTTGGGATCTGTTTCGTTTTAGGGGGACAGGGGTGGGACAGGCGTGATCTAGCTGTGGGGCGACCCTGGCAGGGGAGCAGCCGACCAGCCCTCGCGTTGCTGGCCTTAGCTTTCTCGGGCCTGAAGGCCGAACTCAGCTGAACCTGATGGATTGATCTGAAATAGGGTTTGGAGGGTCCAACCGAGTTTGCTTTCAACAGCTTCCAAGCTCACGGAGCAGAGACCATCTGTTTCCTTTCTTGTCTCACCCTCTTCCTGGACACTCTTCGGCTATCCTGCAATTGTATTCTCCTTTGAGGGTTTTAGACATCAGCATAGAGAGACAGTATTCAAGTATCTTGATAGACTAATAAGTGAAAAGAAACTAAAAGGAAAATGCCTTGCTGCTCTTCTAATAAGAGTGCTAGTTGCTTTACTTTAGCTGTTTACTTTATTCTGGGAGAACTGCCCAAATTGAAAAATACATTCCATGCGGGAACAATTACTTTGCTAATTTTTAACGTGACATTCTCTTCCTATGTTCATATTATGTGATAGGGCACTTTAAAATCCACCACTTTAAAAAATTTCAGATACAGCAGAATAATTTTTATGGGCAGGTTAAAAGTAAAATGAAGTTTTTGATTTCAGTAATGAAAATGAACTTTAGTACAATTGTTATTTAAGTGATACATGAGAAGTGTTAAAAAATTTAGCTCTAAGACAAGCTCTTGGGCAAACATATCAAACAAAAAAACAAAAAACAGGGTTTCATGAATGTAGAGCACTGTTACATAGAGGGGAATAACAGTTGTAGACCTCAGGACAACTTTTAGTTTCTTCTTGCTGATGCACACTCCAAAGCACTTTCGTTAAAATAATTTAACTGCAATTTATTAAAACATTTATGTTTTGTTCTCTTTAAAAATACCAAGAATTTATTTATTTATTTATTTATTTTTTGAGACCAAATCTCCTTCTGTCGCCCAGGTTGGAGTGCAGTGGTGTGATCTTGGCTCACTGCAACCTCTGCCTCCCGGGTTCAAGTGATTCTCCTGCCTCGGCTTCCGTAGTAGCTGGGATTACAGCCACGTGCCACCACACCCAGCTACTTTTTTTTTTTTTTTTCAATAGAGATGGGGTTTCACCATGTTGGCCAGGCTGGTCTTGAACTTCTGACTTCAAGTGATCCATCAGCCTTGGCCTCCCAAAGTGCTGGGATTATAGGCATGAGCCACCGTACCTGGCTGAATCATTTTATTTTTAACATTAAATATATGAGATACTTGGGAACACTAAATGAGATACTTGGGAATCAAAATTTACTACATTACAGTCAGCCATCTTATCCGTAGGCTCTGCATCTGATGCACCACACTCAGATAAAAAATAATCACAGGAGAAAAAAATTCTGCAGAGTTCCAAAAAGCAAAACTTGAATTTGCCACATTCAAGTACTACCTTGAATCCATGTGAATAAAGTGATGTGTAGGTATTGTATTAGGTATTATAAGCAATCTAGAGATGATTTAAAGTATACAAGTATGCATAGGTTATATGCAAATGCTATGCCATTTTATAACCGACTTGAGCATCCTCATATTTTAGGGGTGGAAAGAGAGGTCCTGGAACTAGTCCCCCATAGATTATATCCTTTACCCATCAAGCTGGTATTTACAGAAATAAGTACTTAGAAAAAGCAAGATGGCTTTCCCGCTCTCCTAGTAAAGGCCCATTTTTATTCGGAGGCCTGTGTTTTCTTGTCCTCGTTATCTTTTTATAATTGTATATATTAGCATCTGCCAAATTATCTGGCTCCTGCTCTGTAATATCCTTAGCCTACTTTGCTGAGGTTAGTTAGAAAAAGTTAACTTGTATTCGGCTGGTCCTGGAATTAATGCATTGCATTTAGAAATGTAATGTTTTCATTTGCTTAGACCTAATGTTTTCATCTGTGGCACCACCCAATTTATCTTGATAGGAGGCTAAATCTCATGAAAAATGTTTGATATACTGTACTAACCTTTTATTCCCCCTTTTAACATTCTCTCTTGGTAATGAACTCATATGCAATGATGAATAAGCCATACTTGTGGTTTTTGAAGAACTTTTTTTATTGCCCAAGATGAGTTTCCAGTTATTCAGTTCTTTTTATTAATTTGCTTGATATTTTCCTCTCTGAACCAATCTTACCATTCCTCAGTTCATTTCATTAGCTCTTCTGTGTATTCCTGTTCATTTGTACACCCAATTAGCATTTCCTGATGCAGTATTCCAATTAACATAATTATCAGGATTATACAGAGACAGAAAATACTTGGATACTGACATGGCCTTTTTTCATTATTTTGTTGGATGAGTCTGTGGAGTAATGCTTTCTTAACCATTTTTGTGTGATTACTTTCCAGGTTTCCTTATTCAATTAGATGAGCCTTCAAATGGGTTTTTAATTGAACTATTTGTTTATTTTTCAAGACAGGGTCTCTGTCACCCAGGCTAGAGTGCAGTGGTGTGATCATAGCTCACTGCAGCCTCCACCTCCAGGGCTCAAATGATTCTCCTGCCTCAGCCTCTCGAGTAGCTGGGACTATAGGCCTGTGCCACCACGCTCAATTAAAAAAAAATTTTTTTGTAGACACTGGGTCTCACAATGTTGCCCAGATTGATCTCACATTTTTGGGCTTGAGTGATCCTTCCACCTTCATCTCTTAAAGTACTGGGATTATAGGCATGGAGCCATCATGCCTGGCTCAAATGGTTTTTCAGCCTTGAGTAGATGTATTCATTTAAATGAGGTTTAAACATAGAGTTTTTCTTATTCTTTAATTAATGGTTTCTCCTCACTTCCTGGTAACTACTTACAAGATTAAAAATATGGCTAAGATATTTTCCAAAATTAGCATTTGAAAATGTGTTATTAAGCTGATAGAAGAGAAATTCACACCTTTTATTGTTTAGATGGAGTCTTGTTCTGTTGTCCAGGCTGGAGTGCAGTAGCTCGATCTTGGCTCACTGCAACCTCCACCTCCTGGGTTCAAGCAGTTCTCTGCTTCAGCCTCTGGAGTAGCTGGGATTTCAAGCGCCCACCACCACACCTAGCTAATTTTTGTATTTTTAGTAGAGACGGGGTTTCACCATGTTGGCCAGGCTGGTCCTGAACTTCTGACCTCATGGTCCACCCACCTCAGCCTCCCAAAGTGCTGAGATTACAGGCATGAGCCACCGAGCCTGGCCATTCACACCTTCTTGATCAAAAACAAGAACTGTAATGTAACTCCTGCCTCCCTTTTTAGAAATGACGGTCTTCTCTCAGTATAGAAATAATTGGCCAGTAAGGCTTATGAAATGAATCTGTTCTCTTAGCCAGTTGCCACATGTCACAAGTCTGAATTCAGGCCTCTCTTGTAGTTAGTTCCAGGGTTAGAATGGATTGTTTTAACACAAATTCTTCAAAAGATAGATAAAACACTTTCCATTTAGTACAAGTTAGTATTTGTTGAGAGCCTAGTCCTCACTAGGGAATGTGCCAAGAGCTTGTTCCTTTTAAATTCCAACCAGTTCCACCTTTGTGGGCAGATTTCTCCAGAGAAGATAAAGGTCAGTGTCAGGGAAGAGTTTTATCATTTTAACTAATTCCTTCAATGGAAGTCATCTTTCAGAATGTGAGTGCAATGTTTTCTTTTCAAATTATAGTTAAGGGTTAGTGTCGATTGTTGAGACTAGTAATTCCTTAAAAATCTCCTGTGCCCTGGAAATTCAAAGCACAAATCAAATATATCTCATGTTTTCTTAGGCATATTCTTTTCCAACAAGTGATGTCTCACTTCAGTCCTTCACTCATTCAGCATATGTCTTCTGAGTCACCGGAAAACATGGCGCAATGTGAGGGAAACAAGGTGTACTTGGTGTACTTGTGTCCTTGATCAGAATGCTTACAGTCTCATTTGGGAAACCAAACAAATATACAAGTTATTATAGAATAAGGAATGCCTAAGAATGTGATCTAACCCATAGAGCCGGACAGAATCAGGTTCCATTCCTGCCTCTGTCCCTTCCTTCTACACTTGGACAAATTATGTCATTTGTATACCTTTCCATTTCTTCATTATAAATAGAAATAATTAAACCTATCAAAATTGTGGCGAAGATTAAAATGAGATAATGTACATGAAGTGCTTAGTGCAGCATCTGGTACATAGTAAGTGCTCAGTAAATGTCAACCATTATTGCCATTTGGATGATTGGTTTAGCCAGTATGTGCAAAATTTGCTGTATTGCATCTGGCATGTAACTACTCATTAAAAGGCAGTAAATTCTGTGTTACTCATGTATGCACTTAATATATATTATCAAATACTTAACTCTGTGTCATCCCTGAGTTGGAAACCAGACATTGAGTAGTGAAAAAGATAACATAGTCCCAACCCTTATAGAGCTGACAATCTAGTGGAAGAGATGGATAATTAAACAATGACAAAAATGGGATAGGGGTTAAAAGAGCAAGCCAGCTGATAAAGGGTATCAAGGTACATATGGGGACTCTATCCTCCCAGGAAGAGCCTGCCCAGGCTTTCTAGAGAAAGCAAAGTCTAGTTAAGGTTCATGTCAATTTGGGATTGAAATAGTCATTGCATGAATTTTTAGAAATTTAATTCTCTGTTGTAAAAAGTTAATCGGAATCTCTTAGTACTGATTCACACATCATTTTTTTCTTAACTCAGAGCATAAACGTTTTTATGCAGTGATGAAACAGGTAATTTGCATGTTAGAGTTAGTAATGAAAGCGGGAGGTTTACTAGAAAGTTTTACATAAATAAGGAAATTTATTCATGTTTGAATGAGATTGTTACTAATCTAAGTTATTAGCAATTTAGAACTGTTTAGCTTTCTACTTAAATAGGTTTCTTATTTAAATCTAACTCTTGGAGGCAGGTAACAAAGTAACTTAACACCATCCTGCTTTGAATTTCACTGTAACCTACAACAAGGTCCTGCCTGACACAAATGCAGTAAGACTTCTCTGTCTAGGGGCCAGAGAATTACAGTTTCAATTCCCTAGAAATACAGTTAAATCCCACTTCTGAAATAATCTGGAAAAAGGATGCTGTAATTCCTCAAATACCCCGGCGGTTGCCTTGGAAAAAATTAACACATTATAACATTTACACTTAGGAAGCTAGCTACAGTTCCTGAAACAACAAATGTCATTTGGATTTGTCCCACTTGTGGATGTACTTAACTATATAAAGGTAGTCTATAGAAGTCAGGTCCAAAAATATTAGGAAAAGTTTTTATGCATTTTGAGAACATTCTAAAAACAAATAGCTGATTAAAACATTTTTTCAATCTAAAAATTTCAGGAAGATGATACTGTTTTCCCAAGGTAATACTTTGATTCTTTATTTTCTTCCTAATTTTTTTCCCCTCAATCTCCCATAAGTATTTTTTTTCCCCATGTTCTTCTTGAAGCAAAAGTATTCCCGAAGGTTTTAACTCCTTTCTTGCGGTCTTTATTTTTATTTTTATTTTAATAAGGTGGATATTTTATTCTCTTAATCCAGTACTATTTACAGTGGAAGATATCAGATGATTGGTGAAATATTTTCGGGTCTATTTTATTCCATAAATGCATTTCATCTTCTTGATTGAAACACTTAATGATGTTTATGACCAATATTTATAATTTGGACAATAGTTCAGAAATTGTTTTGGCAGGGTTGCCAGCTCTGAGGTGGAGTCTGAGGACACCAAGAAATAAAAATGGTACCAGTAGAAGTGCAGGAGTGACATGACCTCTTGTAGGTCATCTGTTTAGATGAAGTATATGAAAATGGACTCTGGAGAAGTAAAGACACAAAAGAATGGGTACTCCATGGCAGCCCCAAGAGCTACTAGTTGCCTGTTTTTCTAGTTATTTCTTGACCATATACTAAACAAGGGGTGGATTATTCATGAGTTTTCTGGGGAAGGGGGTGGGCCATTCTTGGCACTGAGGGTTCCTCCCCTTTTTAGACTATCTTTCTGACATTGCCATGGCATTTGAAGGCTGTCCTGGCACTGGTGGGAGTGGCCTTTAGCATGCTAATGCATTATAATTAGTGTATAATAAATAGAACAACCGAGGTCCCTTTTGTGACCATCTTGGTTTTGGTGGGTTTTGGCTGGCTTCTTTACCTAATGCTGTTTATCAGCAGGGTCTTTATGACCTGTATCTTGTGATATCAGACCTGTGACCTCCAGCCTCATCCTGTGACTAAGAATGCCTAACCTCATGGGAATGCAGCCCAGCAAGTCTTAGCCTCATTTTACCCAGCTCCTGTTCAAGATGGAGTTGCTCTGGTTCAAAGGCCTCTGACAACACTGGGACTAGGGGAGCTCTCGCTCTCTTTCACTCTTTAAGGAAAAGAAATGCAGAGGTGTATGCAAATCTTTTTCTATCCATTTCACACACATTCGAAATACCTGTAGGTTTGCTGTAAGATGGCTGAGGAGATATAATTTTGGTCATAAAACTTCTGAAGTAGGTTTTAGAGCTAAAATGTAGAGCATTTTTGACTTTGTGGAATTTAAATTGCTGATGTCTTGTTCATGTAGTTACTTTGCTAAAAATATGCACTGCCTAATCCAAGCTTAAAAAGAAAAGATTTACATCTGTATGTCATTGAATGTAGGGGACAGTTTTAATCTGATTACAAAATTGACTTTGGTATATGTTTTAGTAGTGATGATGTGTAACTAATTACGTAGCAGCTTTTTACTGTTTTGCATTTCAAAGTCCTAGGTACAAAGATCCCTGGCTATTAGTAATTTCATTTTACTGATATGTCGGTAACAGAATGTTGGCATGTTTTCATTTAATATATCTTTGAAACGTACTTTTTTTAAATTTTTTTTTTTTGAGACAGAGTCTTGTTCTGTCACCCAGGCTGGAGTGCAGTGGCATGATCTTTGCTCACTGCAACCCCCACCTCCCAGGTTTAAGCGCTTTTCCTGCCTCAGCCTCCCCAGTAGCTGGGACTACAGATGCACAGCACCACCCCCAGCTAATTTTTGTATTTTTAGTAGAGATGGGGTTTCACCATCTTGGCCTGGCTGGTCTTGAGCTCTTGACCTCAAGTGATTCATCTACCTTGGCCTCCTAGAGTTTGGGATTACAGGCATGAGCCACTGCACCCAGCCTGAAACCTACTTTTAAACAAGTGTCAGGGGAGGAAAAAAAAGCCCAATACTGTAATTTAATAATAATGTTGATAAATGTGTTTTTCCTCTTTCTTGATAACTCATTTTTACTTTCTTGGATTCGATTTATTTTGTTTCTCTTTGATATCTGACATATAAAGACAAAGTTCACCCCTTATTTTTATGCTACCTTTGCATTATAATAAATAAATATAGAGTTATAAATTATGGGAAACTTTCAATTCCATTTTCTTAATTGTTGTGGTCTTTTTATGTGTGTTTTTATAGCTTGCACCTTCTCTTCCTTTACAAGAAGATTTTGTTTATCACTGGAAGGCAATTACCCATTACTACATAGAGACTTCAGGTAAGGAACAATGCTGATATTAACTGAAAATTTGTGAAAGTTAAACAGAAAATTTGTGAAATACTAACATATTTTTTTCTTTTTTTCTCCCATCCCGCCACCTAAAATATTTTTTGAATAAGTCTTCAAAGTTACTTTATATTTAAGTTTATAGACCACCTTATATTTAATTTGTCTTTAAGCTTCAGTCACTCATTTAAAAATATATCTGATGAGCACCTACTACTATGTGTCAGGCATTGTTGAGGCACCGGGGGATAGAACAGTCAGTCAAACAGACAACACTGCTGTTCTCACAGAACTTATGTATTGATTGGGAGGAGGCAGACAGCATATAGACAGATACGTATAGTGTGTCACATGAAAAGCGTCAAGGGAAAATGAAGCAGGCTGAAGTGTACAGGGGTACGTTTGGGTGGTGGGAGTGGGCAATTGGCTGTTTTAGGTTAGAGAAATCCTCATCACCCAAAATGACTTGTGAGCTGAAATCTAAAGGAGAAAGGAAACGAGCCTACTGGATATCTGGGGGAAGAGTGTAATGAGACCTAACTCACCAACCCTCAGGCCAGAGCATGTGGCATACTTGGCCTATTCCAGGAACTTTAAGGAAGCCAGTGTGGATAGAGCAAAGTGAAGGAGAAAGTGGCAGGAGGTGAAAGAAGACAGTGGTGGGGGCTCAGGGGAGGGTTGCGTATTTCCCCAGGGCTCGTGAGCTATTGTAAGGGTTTTAGCTTTTACTGTAAGTGAGAAGTCTTTTGAGGGTTTTGAGTAGAACTGGAACATAATCTGTTTGATTACTTTGACTTCTGTGAAAAAACCTAGATTGATGGGGATACAGAAGTGAAGCTTGTAAAACAGTTAGGGTACTGCCACAGCGGTCTCAGCAAGAGACAACAGTGGCTTAGGCCAGGTGGAGGTGCTAAGGAGATTACATTCTGGGTACATTTTAAAGGAAGATTTATTGATGGATTGGATATTGGGGATAAGGGAGTAAGAGTGAAAGATATAACTCCAAAGTTTTGGTCCTAAGAAGCTAGGAAACTAGAGCTGCCACTTGCTGAGAATGGGGAGACTGCAGAAGGAGCAGGTTTGTGAGCACATTTTGAACGTGCTGAGTGTGAGATGCCTATTATACATCCACTTGGTTATGTCACATAGACAACTGGCAACAGGAATGTGGACTTTAGAGGTTTAAACTAGAGACATGAAATGGAGAGTTATTAACATGTAAGTAGGATTTAAAGCCCTGAGACTGGATGAGATTATCTAAGGAGTAAGGACAGATGGAGGAGAGAAGGTGTCCAAAACAGAACTCTTGGACCCAGTGTTTAGAGGTTGGGAAGATGAGGACAGTAGCAAAGGAAACTGCTTTTGCCCATACGGAACAAGACAACCAATAGCGAATGGTGTCCTTAGAAGCCTAGAAGAGGAGAGAAGGATTAATTTTGTCAAATGCTGCTGATGTCAGGTTAATGAAGACTAAGAATGGATCACTGGATTTAGCTACAGGAAGCACATTAGTGTTCTTGATAAGAGCCATTTTAATGTCCGGGAGGAGAGAGAAAGTCTGATTGGAGTAAGATTAAAAGAAAATGAGTGGAACTGGCTGGGCTCAGTGGCTCACACCTGTAATCCCAGCATGCTGGGCACAGTGGCCTCACCTGTAATCCCAACACGCTGGGCATGGTGGCTCACACCTGTAATCCCAGCACTTTGGGAGGCTGAGGTGGGCGGATTGCTTGAGGCTGGGAGTTCAAGACCAGCCTGGGCAACACAGTGACACTCCAGCTTTAAAAAAAATACAGAAATTAGCCAGGTGTGGTGATGAACACCTTTAATACCACCTACTTGGGAGGCTGAGGCAGGAGAATTGCTTGAACCGAGGAGGTGGAGGTTGCAGTGAGTGGAGATGGCAGCACTACACTCCAGCCTGGGTAACAGAGGAAGATTCTGGCTCAAAAAAAAGAGAAAATGGGTGGAAAAGATATATAGACGTGTATAGACTGCTCTCATGAGGCCTATTAGTGTAAAGGGGCTGAGAGAAAGATATGGTGGCAGGAGAGGGTTTTTAAATTTTTTAAGATATAAGATATTGCAGTTTTATTTGATGGGAGCAATCTAGTAGAGAAAAAGGCACATACAAGAGTAAAATGAGAGCATTTCTTTTTCATTGTTTTTTGAGATGGAGTCTTTTCAGATTCCATCTTGGCTTACTGCAACCTCTGCTTCCCAGGTTGAAGTGATTCTTGTACCTCAACCTCCCAAGTAGGTGGGATTACAGGTGCCCCCCCACCACGCCTGACTAATTTTTGTATTTTTAGTAGAGACAGGGTTTCACCATGTTGGCCAGACTGGTCTCGAAATCCTGACCTCAGGTGATCCACCCACTTTGGCCTCCCAGAGTGCTGGGATTACAGGTGGGAGCCAGATGAGATCATTTTTGCACAATATCCTTAAGTAGGCAAGGTAGGAAGGGATCTTCTGTAAAAGTGGAGGCGTGGCCTTAATTAGATGTGAGTATAGTTCATCCATAAAATAAGGTAGAAAGCAGAACAAGGATATAAATGCAGGAAACGGGTAGATACGGTGTACAGAGTCTTTGGAAGTTATCTTCTGGTTACATCTGTTTTTCTCAGTAAATAGGAAGGATGGAAAGTGAATGTGGGGAATGATAATAGATTAGGTCAAGGGTTAGCAAATTCCATAAAAGGCCAGATAGGCTTTGTGGACCATACAGACTCTGTTGCAGTTCTTTAGCTCTGCTGTTAAAAAATGAGCTTTCCTTTTTTCCAATGCATTTTTATGTACAAAAACTGATGGCAAGGCTGGATTTGGCCCATGGACCAAAATTTGGCGACAATGAAATAGGGACATTGCTACCTAGCACTACAGGATTCCCTGAGGAGTATATAGGTAAGCACTGGTGGATATGCAGATTAGACACATGTCATTTAACAAAGAGGAAACATGAAAAAATAAGAGTGATTCACTTGGCAAGCTGACAGGATCATAGGTGATTTGTTAAAAGAAAAAATATATTTGTGTGGTAAGTAAAAATCAGACAAATATATATTTAATTTCTAACTTCATTTAGATGTGTAGCTAGCAGATCTACAGAAATGTTTCTTGAGAGGAGCTGCCTTTTCAAAAGACTGCTCTTAGCCCTTATAATTGTTTTTTCCTGCTTCCGTGGCTTTGAGGAAATGAATAAGTTCTTGCTATAAAAGATTTTTTTCAATCTAATAGAAATAAGTATGTACATTGTGATAAAATATGGAGCAAATAACATTTGAGGTGTAAAAAATAGCATATCCAAAGGCACAGTGCCATTTATAGTTCAGGAATGATGAGAATCAATGACAGAAACTAGATCTTGTCTTATAGGGAGCTAAAATTTTAATCCTGTCAAGTCAAATTTACAGTTAATTTATTTCTCAGTTTAAAAAGTCTTTTTGGTTATTTATTTGTTTATTTTTTGCCATAAATAATGGTAATCAAACCATCCCTGAACATTCATTCTTTCCTGGAGTGTTTGTATATATAAAGGCTATGATTATGGGAAAAACACATTTTTAAAAAGTAAATTACGAGTAAATTTATAAATTGTCTTTTACTAGCACTAGGCTACTCATTTTAGAATATGAAATGAGACATAACATTTCTTGAATTCTTACTCTGTGCTAAGGACTGGGCTTTATTATTTCATTGAAATCATGTAACAGTACTCCCTACTGTTTATTAGTTCCATTGTATAGATGTTGGTGACTGATGTTTACATAATTTGCACCAGTTCATCCAGCTGAAAGTGACAGAGCCAAGATTTGTATCCAAGTTGTCTAACTCCAGGGCCCATGCTTTTAACAACTGTCCCGTACTATATCAAACTTGATACATATGTCCTTCTGAAAACAAAGGTGACCCTTCTTTATCCATTGTTTTCTCCATAGCTTAGTGTTATGGTTTTCTCTCTGTGTTTGTATACATACAGACAAAGCAACATATCAGTATGTAGCATACCAGAATTGTGTTGTTCAAACTATAGAAGTGTAAAGTAAATGAAAAACAGAGACATAAAGAAGAATTTGGCATTTCCTAATGTATTTTGTATTTAAATGTTCCATAAAACTTTACATTTTTAAGAGTCATTTAACCTTAGTATAGTAAGGATAGGTTGATAAAGTCATGTGATGTTTGAGTCTGTGATGTGTTAAAAGTATCACTAAATTTTAATTTTATTATAAGAAATCAATAATATTTAATAAAATTTCTCCTGAGAAGCAGCTTTGAAAAACAGATTTTGGAAATAGCGATCTGTTAATGAGAGATGTTAGTAATTTTAATAGAGGCTTTTACTTTTAACTTCTCATATTTTAATAGATGAAAATGAATTAGGGGCATTACATGACAGGCTTCCCAATCCTATGAAGTAACGTAGTAGCAATCAAAAACAGAATCTGTCCTTTTCATATATCCTGGGTTATTTACCTTAATGTTCAAGGCCAACCTATTTCTATTTAAAAAGACTTAAAGTTCAGATCTTCTGAACTGGCTAAGTGAAAAAAATATTTTAGTTACAAGTACACATAGAACATTTCGTGCAACCTTCGCCTCCTGGGTTCAAGCGATTCTCCTGCCTCCAAGCGATTCTCCTGCCTCAGCCATCCAGGTAGCTGAAATTACAGGCGCCTGCCACCATGCCCAGCTAATGTTTTTGTATTTTTAGTAGAGACGGGGTTTCATTATGTTGGCCAGGCTGGTCTTGGACTCCTGACCTCAGGTGATCCACCTGCCTCAGCCTCCCAAAGTATTGGCATTACAGGCATGAGCCACCGTGCCTGACCATATTTCAGAATATTGATTTAGTTTTTGGGTAAGAATATGACAAAATGCATCATCTAAATTCTAGCAGAGATAATCATACTATATAAACTTCGCTTAAGTGTGTAGTTCAGATTTTTCTCAGTTTGAATAGGAAAAGGGAAATACAGAGAGTATTTTAGGTGCAAATATGCAGTTTAAAAATGTTTAAATATTTGACGAATTTTTTTTATTGTTTAGATGATAAAGCCCCAGTGACCGATACAAATATTCCATCACATCTGGAACAGATGTTAGATATACTGGTTCAAGAAGAAAATGAACGGGAATCTGGAGAGACGGGGCCATGTATGGAATATTTGCTCCATCACAAGATCTTGGAAACATTATATACCTTAGGAAAAGCCGATGTAAGTTCCTAATCCACACCATGTTCTTGGGCATGTAGTACATGCATTAATGGCTTACAAATAAAGAAGCTGCCAAATACTTAAAGGTGTGTATTGAACATGGCAGGATTCAAATTAAGATCGTAGAAAAAAGAAAATTGTGTGGCATATACAAATATGTCCATAGAGATAGCATAGATGCCAAACGCTCTAGACAACAACTAGTACTTGGCTGGGCACGGTGTAGGGCTGGGCATGGTGGCTCACGCCTGTAATCCCAGCACTTTGGGAGGCTGAAGTAGGTGGATCACGAGGTCAGGAGCTCAAGACCAGCCTGACCAACATGGTGAAACCCCGTCTCTACTAAAAATACAAAAAATAGCTAGGCATAGTGGCGGGTACCTATAATCCCAGCTACTCGCGAGGCTGAGACAGGAGAATCACTTGATCCCAGGAGGCAGAGGTTGCAGTGAGCTGAGATCATGCCATTGCACTTGAGCCTAGGCAACAAGAGCAAGACTCTGTCTCAAAAAAAAAAAAAAAAATCCAATATAAACATTTATGAAAAAAAACTCAAGTACATGTGCTCAGAATAAAAAAAGAAAAGGAAGTTAGTTAAAATAGGATTGAAAAATAGAAATTATTTGTCATAGCCCTGGAAGAGAATGTCACTGGTTATTTTGACATCAACTAAACTATTGAGCCAATTTATATTTTTTAGGCCTGATGAATATTGAAAAATCTTTATGAAGGTGAAATTATGATAACAATAATATTTTATATTGCAAAACCTTCAAATTGCTTATAGAGACAAGTTTTCCAGCATTGTGGCCAAGTGAAGGAACAGAAGAGCCTTGGGTTCAGATTAGGAGGCCAGGCGTCCAGTCCTGACTTCATTATTTGCACACTGTGACCGTCACAAGTCTCTTTGGTTAATTTCCCTCTTCTGTAAAATCCAAGAAGAGATGGCTAAGGGGCCTCCCCAGCCCTGAAAGTCTATAGTTCTGTTCTATGAGTTTCTATATGTGAAAAAAATCAGACTAAAACAAAAGATACCTACAGATGTATTTTCATGACAAAGAGAGTTATGAATAGTAGCGTTCAAGATGATTTCCTTTTGTCTGGCTATAATACCCCGATTTACTTTTAAGTTAAATTCACTCAATTTATATTGTCTAGGAAACATACCTGCTCCCTAATATTCTGGAACTCATTCTTCTCCTCCTTATTCCTGTCCTTTGGAGAGAAGGATTGTTAATAGTAAATTGATGAACTGATTTTTGAGCAAAAGTTAGTAATTGTAGTTCTAGTAAATTTATTTTAATACAGGTGATTGTAAATATTATTTAGTGATTTATCTAAATAATGTAAAGTATTTGCTAGCTTAAAAATATTATTGTGCATAAGATTATAGTTTACACTATTTCCAGGTAGCATGTCTGTGATTATGCTTTGGGAATACTCATTTTGTAACTGTATTTGAAATCTGAAGCAGTGTAAGCAGTTTAATTAAGGAGCGTAACCTTGTTAATTCATACTCTCTTAATCTGCAACATGACTGATCATTGGGGTTTACCTACTTTTCAGCAAATACTTAACAACTGGCATGTTATAAAAACTGATTTATTAAACATTCTTTCCTATTATCATAATATATATAAATAGCATGGTTTATTGTTGATCTTTGAACAACATGGGTTTGAATTGTGTAGGTCCACATATAGGCAGATTTTTTTCAACCAAATGTGGATGGAAAGTACAGTATTTCCAGGATACAAAACCTGCCTATGCAGAGGGCTGAATTTTCACATATATAGGTTCCACAGGGCTGACTACAGGAATTGAGTAAGTACAGATTTAGGTATAACCATGCATACCGAGGAACGGCTCTAGTTTAAAATGATGTTAGAATAAAATCAGAACAGTTTACACCGTAGGTTTTTATTTACATGTGTGTAAGGAGGCTTTATTTACTCCTACGTATATATGATGGGAAGTTGTTGATGACCTGTCTGTCGTTAGTGTAAGTAACACAATTTTGCCTTTGTTCTGGCAGGGAGTTAACTATTATAGTTTCATGTCACCCCAGCATTTAGAATATAAACAGATTGACATTGCCTGCACCAAACTCTAATCTCAACAACATATTATCACCATGCTGTTTGTGACCGCATGAGCCTATGGCCTCATATGCTCTATTATGGTCTCAGATGTATAATTTTATTTCTAGAATACTCATCATTAATATTTGATTGAAAATTTTATTCTGACAGTTATTAACTGTCCAGTTGCATTGTCTTTTCACGGTGGAAAACATTCATATACATTGTCTCTCTGATTTTTGAAGCTTTTCAGTAAATGTATTTGCATTGTTTGTTCTTTTCCTGTTGCCTTTCTTTTTTTCCTATACCCAGTGTCCTCCAGGAATGAAACAGCAGGTTTTGGTTTTCTATACGAAACTCCTGGGAAGAATCCGGCAGCCACTACTTCCACACATTAACGTGCACAGGCCAGTGCAGGTATTTGCTCCCTTTACATAAAATTATTTGATTCAATTTCTTTTAATGTTGAAATTTTCTCTGAATAAAAGTAATGAAATTATTCTAAAATTAACATGCAAATTAGCAAATACTCGAGCTTTCTTTATGTATCACATAGCATTACTTAATGTCTTTCTTCTCTTTTAAAATTTTATACATGAATTTTCCCTTTATTTTACCTCCATGATGTCTAAAGGAGAATTTATTATATAATGTATTAATTATTTACAGTAATGAACTTGAAAAATTTACTAGTAAGTTTATTTTGGTATAGATAATCATAAATATTGTTAGTGTTCTGATTAGTGTAGGATATCTGCATTATATGAAAATTTTAAATATCCTTAAGGTAAAAGGATGGTTATTTTACAAATTTGTGAAAAGTAACCTAAGTTTAAAAAGTTAAAAAATTTTTTTTCACAGAAATTAATTCGACTCTGTGGTGAAGTCCTTGCAACACCAACAGAAAATGAAGAGATTCAGTTTCTTTGTATTGTGTGTGCAAAGCTGAAACAGGATCCCTACCTGGTTAACTTTTTTCTAGAGGTATGATGCACTTCAACCTTCAAATTATAATTATGAAAATTGAATTCTATGAATAATATTAGAAGGAGTTATGTTTTATGGGTTATAAGCTTGTTTTACTTCTCAGAATTATTTTTCCTTTAAGATCACTATTTTATTCTCCTGGGAAAAAGGCATTTCGAAGAATGCAATTGAGCCAGATATATGAGATGGTACAGGGACTAGACAGATACAAAGTTATGGCTTAAAAGAAGGCAGTTTGAAGAATGAATCAGAGATAGACAAGTCGCAGAAATTGATATGCTATCATATTTTCAATCAAGCTTGCCCTAGTATGTAGCATGGGAAATCTGGCTTGAGATAAGGATGGCATGTGCAGATTTGGACAAGATGGAAAAAAAGCACAAGTTATCTCTCCAACCACTGAATCAGAGTTTACTTAAATCAAGTGGTATTTTGGATTTTACTTCCAGATTTAAAGTAAAAAATAAATTCTTGTACTTTTTGCTTTCATTCACTTCTTTTTTTCAGCAGTGAAGTCATTTTGGAGTATTTTAGAAAAAATGGGCCAGGCGTGGTGGCTCATACCTGTAATCCCAGCACTTTGGAAGGCCGAGGCGGGCAGATCACAAGGTCAGGAATTTAAGACTAGCCTGGCCAACTTGGTGAAACCCCGCCTCTACTAAAAGTACAAAAATTAGCCTGGCGTGGTGGTGGGCACCTGCAGTCCCAGGTACTCAGGAGGCTGAGGCAGGAGAATCACTTGAACCTGGGAGGCGGAGGTTGCAGTGAGCTGCGATTGTGCCACTGCACTCCAGTCTGGGCGACAGAGTGAGACTCCGTCTCAAAAAAAAAAAAAAGAAAAAAATGATTATTTTGTTTTTGTCTTTTTACCTTTTTGTTTGTTTCTAATTTATTTCTATTTTTATTTTTTTGAGGCAGGGACTTGCTTTGTAGCCCAGGCTGGAGTATGAGGATGTGACCATGGCTCACTGCAGCCTTGACCCTCCCTGGTTCAGCAATCCTCCCACCTCAGGCTGCCAAGTAGCTGGGACTGCAGGTGCGTACCACCACACCTGGCTAATTAAAGAAATTTTTTTGTAGAGATGGGGTTTCCCTGTGTTGCTCAGGCTGGTCTCGAATTCCTGAGCTCAAGCAATCCTCCTACCTCAGCCTCCCAAAGTGCTGGGATTATAGGCCTGAGCCACTACACCTGGCCTTCTTTTTCATTTTTTAAAAAATATTTTTCTGACTGGGTATGGTGGCTCATACCTGTAATCCCAGCACTTTATGAGGCTGAGGCAGGTGGATCAGTTGAGGTCAGGAGTTCAAGATCAGCCTGATCAACATGGTGAAACCCTGTCTCTACTAAAATGCAAACCTTAGCCGGGCGTGGTAGTGCATGCCTGTAATCGTAGTTATTTGAGAGGCTGAGTCAGGAGAATCTCTTGAACCTGGGAGGCAGAGGTTGCAGTGAGCCAAGATTGCAGCACTGCACTTCAGCCTGTGCAACAGAGTGCGACTCCATCTGAAATAAATAAAAAATACATAAATGTTTCTTCCTTTTTCTTTCTTTTTTCTTTCTTTTCTTTTTTTTTTTTTTGCTTTAAGATATAAGTTACATACAATAGAATTCACTCTTTTTGGTCTTGGTCAACATTCTATGAGTTTGATGAACACAGTTGTGTGACCACCACCACAGTCAAGATATGCAGCAGCTCTGTCACACCATACCCTTTGTAGTCATCCCTTCTCCACCCACCCCCTAGCAGTCACTGATCTGTCTTCCATCCCAGTAGTTTTCTCTTTCCCAAAAAGTCACAGCAGTGTAATTAGCTTTTTGATTCTGGCTTTTTAAAGTTAGCTTGTTGCATTTGAGATTCATCCATGATTTTGTCCCTTTACGTTGTTGAATAGTATACCATTGTATGGATGTACCACAGTTGTTTATCCGTATGCCAGTGAGGGACTTTTGGGTTGTTTCTACTTTTTTATCATTAAGAATAAAACCACTGAGAACATCACACACAGATCTTTGCGTGGATTTAGGTTTCCATTTCACTTGGATAAATACATAGGGTAGGATCACTGGATCATATGGTAAGTGTACGTTTATTTTCATAAGAAACTGCCAAACTGTCTCCCAAGTGGCTTTGCCATTTTGCATCCCGTCAACACTGTACATGAGCTCCTGGTGTTCCACAGTGTCGTCAGCACTAGACATTGTTAGGTCTTTGTTTTGTTATTTTTAAATGTTAGCCAGTCTAATATATGGCTTTTGTTTTATATTTTACATTACTAAGTAATTTAGGATTCTATTCTGGACTCTTAACTGGAGTTAGGTAAGCAGCTAAGCTGCAAGATTTCATGAATTTAAATTCTAGGTCATGTTAAGGACGATGAGGGCCCTTAACAAATGTGCATCATGTGTTTCTCGTCATGTGCATTATATTTTGTATCATCTTTTGCATATTTGCTTCAAAATGGCTAGAACAGTCTTATGATTTCAGATTTCTGAAGATTTATAACGGTATTAGAGTTTTTTAGGTTTTTGTGTACTTATGAGAAATATCTCAGTTTGGCTAACTGTGAGATTTTTCTTCTCAAAGTTCAGTTTTGCTAAAGTTTTCTTAGATAAACTTAGTGTATTTGGTTGAAGGCATAGGTTTTTTTTTTCCCCAAACTTAAGCCTGGAGAATTTGTTTCTCAAAAATCTCTGAAACTTGTTTTCTAAGTGCCTATCATAGATCAGTAGCAGACAAAATATGTAGGTTTATATATGTTCATGGTGAGGTACACGGTATATACCTGTCTTTAGAAAAGCATTTACATTTAAACCTCACTGCAAAGCACACCACTCAGAAATAGTGACACGTCTGCTTTGTGCAGTGTTTTTATAACATATTTCTCCAAAGCCTGAGGTAGTAGGTGTCTGCATTTTTTTTTAATGAATAGGACTATTTGTATGTGTTTAGTGTCATTTACTAAAGCCCCCCCAGCACTGGTTATTTAAGCACATTTTGTTTTCTCCTGCTAGTCAGTACACTCCTTGAGGACAAGGATTCTGTCTCATTAATCTTGGGTCCCTACAGCTTTAGAATCTAGCACAATGTATAGTAACTGCTTAGTTAACACTTACTAAATGAATGAATCTTTAGGGAGATGTAGGATTTTGGTTTTGCTTTTGCTTTTTTTGAGACAGTCTGACAGACTGTAATGAGGTGGCACAATCTCAGCTCACTGCAACCTCTGTCTCCTGGGTTCAAGCGATTCTCATGCTTCACTCTCCTAAGTAGCTGGGATTACATGTGTGCACCACCATGCCCGGCTAATTTTGTATTTTTAATAGAGATGGGGTTTCACCATGTTGGCCAGGCTGGTCTCAAATTCCCAACCTCAGGTGATCTGCACACCTCAACCTCCCAGAGTGCTGGGATTATAGGCATAAGCCATCGTGGCCAGCTAGAAATTCAGTTTTACTGCTTATAAGTATAAATAAGAGCAAAAGTGCTTTGCAGTTCTCAAGCATGTATTCCCTGCAATGTCATCTCTCTGTTCATTAATATCAGCCAATATTTGCATCTACCATGGGTTAAATATATATAGTAGATGACTTAGAAACAGTCTTTGCCCTAAAGAAGTTTACAGTCTAGTGAAGACATAGATGAATGCTCAGATACTGTAATCTAAAGTAGAGTAAAGTGAGAATCAAAGGAAAGATACAAAGTAAATTCCTTAAGTGCTGATAGGATGGAGAGATCCATCAGCTCCAGGTCATCAGGACCTCTTCCTGGAAGAGGTCATCTTTGGCATGAGGCCAAGCACAGTGACTCACACTTGTACTCCTAGCACTTTGGGAGGCTGAAGTAAGCAGATTGCTTCAGCTCAGGAGTTGAAAACCAGTCTGAGCAACATAGCAAGACCTTGTCTCTATAAAAAATAAAAATAAAAATAAATTAGCCTTGACAGATGTTTAGAGTGGGTGAACATAAGGAATGAAGATACAAAAGTTTTTGGTGTGTTCAGGAAACAGTATAATTAGGATGTGTGGCAGGAGGCACCTGAACAGACAGAGACTAAGTATTGTCATAGGCTTTGAATGGCAGGATGAGGAGTTTATTTTTACTTGTAGATACTGGGGAGCCATTAACTGTTTTTGAGCAGGGATGTTATTATGTGATGGTATCTGTGCCTTAAGTTAAATTGGCAGCAGCATTTTACACAGCGGATTCTTTGGGAGGAGAGATAAAAACAGAGAAACTAATTTGGAAACTGATGTAGTAAGGCCAGGCAAGAAGTAACAAGGACTATAACCAAGTTGGAAGCACTGGGTTGGAATGAAATGGGTATGTTCAGACTAGAGGTAGGCTCTATATGGTCTTGTAACTGCTCAGATGCAGACGTTGGGAAAGGATGATTTGAATGCTCACATTTCTGAGTCAATAAGCCTGCTGCTAGTGGAAAGACAGGGGCTCCAAGGGAGCTTATTTTGAGGGGAAGATGATAATTTTGGTTCTGGATGCTTTGAGTTATCATGATTTCCTGATGGAGATAATTAGCAGGTATTCAGTATTGCAAATCTCTGATTTGGGAGGGAAATTTAAGTTTAAGAGATTTAGGAGTTATATATGTGGCTGTGTTGTGGGTACTGATGAGATCCCTAAAACAGAAGAGGAACAGTTTTAGTAGGAACCAATGTGTTAAAGCTACAGTTTCTCAACTACTAGGGAATTTTTCTAAAATGCACATTCCTTGGCTCCACCTCCAGATATTATCATTCAGCAGGTCTGGATGGGACCCAGGAATCTGCATTTTTATTAAGTCCCACAGAAGACCAGGATATCAACAATCTTAAGTCATACTTTGAGAAATATTGATTTTTTTTAACACCCTTTGTATCTGGAAAGAGAAACATTGATTTGAGGAAGGAGTGCTATACTAATATTTTTCCTCTTGCTGTTCTTATTTGAGACCCCTCTCCCAACAATAGTACTAGTGTTTTAAATGGAATAAAATGTTTTACTTTCATAAAGACTATGATATCCTATTGGCGTTTTGTTTTTTTGGGGTTTTTTTATTGTTTTTTTTTTTTTTTTAGGTAGAATCTTGCTCTTTAGCCTAGGCTGGAGTACAGTGGCATGATCCCGGTTCACTGCAATCTCCACCTCCCAGGTTGAAGCAATTCTCCTGTCTCAGCCTCCCTAGTAGCTGGGATTGCCACTATGGCCAGCTATTTTTTGTATTTTTAGTAGAAACAGGGTTTGCCATGTTGGCCAAGCTGGTCTCAAACTTCTGACCTCAAGTGATCTGTCTGCCTCAGCCTCCCAAAGTGCTGGAATTACAGACATGAGCCACCGCACCTGGCCAATATGCCACTGATTTCGTTGGAAATTAGCAAATTGTTTGGAGTATGCATTGAGTTCCATAGAGTTGTTCTTTGGAACCCAATTTGTCAAGAAGATTGGTCTAACCTATACTTCTAACAGCAATAAAAGTGATTTATAATTAGTATAATATAACTTTGGAAGTAGAACCTTGAATTCATTCAGCCTTTAATATGTTTCTATGATGATAGGCCCTGTGGAGAAGTTAGTTGATGATGAATTTTAACCTATGTGTGCAATTTCATTTCAGCTCTTAAGTTCGGATACTTTTGCCTTGAAGCTAATAATTTGCTAATATGCTTCAGTTTAGATTCTTTTTGTGTTTGAGTGTGTGGATTGGGGGAGGTAGCACCAGCATTTCAAGCAAATCTTATTTCTGTCCTAAAGACATTGGTAAAAAACATCTTCTGAGTAGTTTCTTATGTTCTTTTTTTTTTTTAAAAAAATTTTTGAGACAGGATCTTGCTCTGTACCCAGATTGGAGTGCAGTGGGGTGATCACAGGTCACTGCAGCTTCAGCCTCCCAGGCTCAAGCAGTCTTCCTGCCTCGCTTCTTCTTCTTCTTTTTTTTTTTAAATAGAGATACGATCTCACTGTGTTGCCCAGTCTAGTCTCAAATTCCCAGGCTCAAGTGATCCTTCTGCCTCGGCCTCCTAAAGTGCTGGTATTATAGGCATGGGCTGCTGTGCCCAGCTTCTTGTGTTCTTATAGAGTAGAGGTTTAAGGAAAAACTTAAAAAATATTCTTATATATTTGAGAGAATTTGGGGGCTTTTGCAGAAACCCTCAGTTTAATGCTGGTAATTTTGAACTTTAAAATATTTTTAAGTTTGTACTTCCCTCCCTGCAAACCACCCCCACCCTACCCCATGATCTTATAAGAATTAACATTGAGGCTATATAGTTGCAGTAGTCCAGTGATGAGAAAAAAATTAATTGCAATTGAAACCTCCTGAAATGTTTTTTCTCACTAATATTAGTTGTTTTAAGCAGTAGTCAAAGTATCACTAATACTGTTCATTGTTTACGGTCCATGTAAAACATTTTGTAGTTAGTATGAGGAGTGTGATAAACTCCAATCATGTATTCCTTTTCAGAATAAGTTGAAATCATTGGCTTCCAAAGGAGTACCAAATGTAATTTCGGAAGATACGTTAAAAGGTCAGGATTCCTTGTCAACAGATACAGGACAGTCCTGTCAGCCAGAGGAACTATCTGGTGCTACTGGAATGGAGCAAACAGAATCGGAAGACGAGCCTCCTCCTCAGAAGGATGACCTGTCCACAAGTTTGGATAACCTCAGTGTCAATTCACTGCCAGAGGCCTCAGTTGTTCGTCCAAACCAGGATTACAATTTAGTGAATTCTTTGTTAAATCTTACTAGAAGTCCTGTGAGTTGTGATTTTTACTTTTTTCCCCCAACATGATTTCAATAATGTGCATTTATTTATTTATTTTTATTTTTATTTGCTTATTTTTTTGAGACAGCCTTGCTCTGTTGTCCAGGCTGGAGTACAGTGATGCGATCTCGGCTCACTGCAACCTCCATCTCCTGGGTTCAAGGGATTCTCCTGTCTCAGCCTCCCCAGTAGCTGGAATTACAGGTGTACACCATCACACCTGGCTAACTTTTGTATTTTTAGTAGAGATGGGTTTCACCATGTTGTCCAGGCTGGTCTCAAACTTCTGACCCCAGGTGATCCACGCGCCTTGGCCTCCCAAAGTGCTGGGATTACAGGCATGAAGCACCACACCCAGCCAATAATAAGCATTTAAAATAGACCCAAAAAAATCTATTTTTCTTTTAGTGTAAAACATTAAATCTTTTTATGTTGATTTTTTTTCAAACAACCTGATGTATATACAATTCAAAAATTGAAGGGGAATTTTTTTTCCCTTTAGGATGGCCGAATAGCTGTGAAGGCCTGCGAAGGCTTGATGCTGTTAGTAAGTTTGCCAGAGCCTGCAGCTGCAAAGTGCCTTACACAGAGCACTTGCTTGTGTGAACTGCTGACAGACAGACTGGCCTCCCTGTACAAGGCCCTACCTCAGTCGGTGGATCCGTTAGATATCGAAACTGTGGAAGCAATTAACTGGGGGTAAGCACCGTTATTTGTATTTTCCCATAAAGGCAACTTCTAACACCTGCATTTTAAAATCTATTTCTATTTTGCAATGATAGAAATCTTTGAAAAATGTAACACTACTAGTGATCATTAATTGGGAATATTTTCTTGACGCTTGTATTAAATTTATCAGTCAGTGTTAATGAATTGGTGTGGGAACAATCCAGCTGTTATATAGTTAAGATATTTTTATTTTGTCCATTAAACTGATCAGTTTTTAAGGGCTTACATTAAAACCAATAATTTTACCTGATTATTTGTATTAAAAACAAAAAACCCTAAAAGAAGGAATTCCCTCTTAAAATAATTTCCATAGCCTCTACAGCAGTCTAATCTGTCTCCTGGCCAGCTTAGACAGAATCTCTTCTTCTGCCTCATTCTTTCACCTCTTCTTCCAACCTTTTAGACCCCCCAACTTGATTCTCATAGGGAATATATGATTCTTGCAGAATGTTTATAAGTTATTAAAAAGTATAAAGCAGCATAAACAAGTTGCCCATAATCCCACCACCAATATGCAGTCTAATATTTTGACATAATCACCTTTTATTGTATTTCTCTGTATTTTTAACATTTGTTTTTTCCACTATTATTTTCTGTCAACATCTATAGGGCAGACCCACTTGTTAACATTATGACTGTATTGCATTTTAGGGCAGGAAGAGGGCACTCACTATTTCTGTTTGTAGATTTTCCTTTGCCATTCTTTCGTCCATCCCAGCAGCTGAGAACCTCCACCTTTTCATTGATTTTACTTAGTGCCACTTAGGGCAGGAGTATGACAAGCTATCCCAGTGTTTTTTTCTCCTGCAGCTCCATTTTTTTTTCTTTTTGAGACAGAGTCTTGTTCTGTCACTCAGGCTGGAGTGCAGTGAAGTGATCTCAGCTTACTGCAACCTCCACCTCTCAGGTTCAAGCTCCCAGGTTCTCATGCCACAAGCTCCCAAGTAGCTGGGATTACAGGCATGAGCCACCATGCCGACTAATTTTGTTGTTGTTGTTGTTGTATTTTTAGTATTTTTAGTAGAGACAGAGTTTTATCATATTGGCTAGACTGGTGTTAGACTGCTGACCTCAAGTGATCCACCCACATCAGCCTCCCAAAGTGCTGGGAGTAAAGGCATGAGCCACCATGCCTGGCCTCCTGCAGCTGCATTCTGATTTAATCTCTTCTCCTACTTAATAAGTGAAAATTATTTACAGCTCTTATTTAACAGGTTTTCTCTTATCTTTGGTTTATTTTATGGAACCCTCTTCTAACTGTCCTCCAGCATTGCCTGTGTAAATGTACCATACTATCTGAGTGTGTTCACATGGCTTCATTTTTCCATACATACTGAATAGGGTCCATGCTTTTGAATAACTCTGGACTCAGCAATTCTTCCTTGTCTTACAGCTTGGACTCATATAGTCATAAAGAAGATGCTTCAGCATTTCCAGGAAAACGAGCCTTAATTTCATTTCTTTCCTGGTTTGATTATTGTGATCAACTCATTAAAGAAGCCCAAAAGGTTTGAAAATTTTCTGTTGTTTTTTTCAATCATTTTAAGATGTAAATATTTACTAAGTGAAATTAGAATCCCTAATTTATGTCTCCAAATATATTTGAATTGTCTTAGAATACCATGGTTAGTAAATAAGTAAACAAAAAAGTGTATATGTGTTTGTATGTGTATATTACTGTTCTAGAATAAATCAAAGTTCAAGTTCTTCCCTTTTATATTTCCTTAAATATTATGGTACAGTGCTCTATAAAGTAACACTGACGTGCCTTCAGTCCTACTCTTTGGGGAAATGTTAATACTATACAGACATCAGAATAATTTTTTGTCCTATTCCTCTTATTCTCGGAAATTTAGAAAAAATGAGGCCAGGCACAGTGGCTCACACCTGTAATCCCAACACTTTAGGAGGCTGAGGCAGGCAGATCACAAGGTCAAGAGATTGAGACCATCCTGGCCAACATGGTGAAACCCCGTCTCTACTAAAAATATAAAAATTAGCTGGATGTGGTGGCAGGAGCCTGTAATCCGAGCTACTCAGAAGGCTGAGGCAGGAGAACCACTTGAACCCGGGAAGCGGAGGTTGCAGTGAGCCGAGATTGTGCCACTGCACTCCCGCCTGGCAACAGAGTGAGACTCCGTCTCAAAGAAAAAAAAATATAAGTGACCCAGTAGCCAACATCTAATTTAGATTTATATGCCACCAATAAGAGGGTCATTAGGCAAATTTTGTCTTTCCACATTAATTCAGTTGGGGAGTACAAACTGATTTATTGATGTTACAAATTATTATTTCTTTTATATTGAAAAATGATGTTTCTACTATATTCTAGACTGCTGCTGTTGCTCTTGCCAAAGCTGTTCATGAAAGATTTTTCATTGGTGTTATGGAACCTCAATTAATGCAAACGTGAGTAGCCTGTTTTCTTTTGAAATTTTTCTTTTTTAAAAGAATAGCATCACTGTGTCATATCATTTTTGCCCACTAATTACCTGTTGATTGTGCTTAGTTCTGAGATGGGTATTCTCACATCCACTGCTCTGCTTCATCGCATCGTTCGGCAAGTGACCTCTGATGTTTTGCTTCAAGAAATGGTGTTTTTTATCCTTGGAGAACAGAGGGAACCAGAAACTCTGGCAGAAATCAGCAGACATCCTTTAAGGCATAGGTTAATTGAGCATTGTGATCACATATCTGATGAGGTAAGCTATGTAATGATTTAGAATTGGACTTAGATTCTTTGGAATACTGGTTTTAATGTATTACACTTGAGATGTTTTCAGTACAACCTCTTTTTATTGGCTTTAGAAATTGAAAGCATGACTCACAAGATGGCAAGAAGAATAACTTATTTAAAGATATTTTTCAGTTGGCTTTTATCAATTTTGGTTTCAGATAAGCATAATGACATTACGAATGTTTGAACATCTTTTACAAAAACCCAATGAGCACATTCTTTACAACTTGGTCTTGAGAAACCTTGAAGAAAGAAATTATACAGAATATAAACCTTTGTGCCCAGAAGATAAAGATGTGGTAGAAAATGGATTGATAGCAGGAGCAGTGTAAGTTTCCATCCAAGTCCATGAGTTCAGCATTTCATGTAGAAATAGAACTTTCTCTCTCTCCTTATCTATCTCCTTTATCCTCAAAAGAAATACTTCCTACAATTTAAAAGTTCTTAAAAGTAAAAGTAGATGCACTGATCCTACCATCCTTTTATATGACAAATAATATTGTGTATTCACTAGACCTAATAACAAAATAGTATAAAATGTTTATTTGTCTAGAAAATATACATTATTCTTTAATCCTTTATATTAGCAAAATTATGTAACATTTTCTAAGAACATAGCAGAGAATCTTTTGGTTTAGAAAAATGTCATACTAAAATATTGTTTTTTTGTGTCATTAAATTTAACTTAGAGATCTGGAAGAAGATCCATTATTTACTGACATTTCACCAGAAAACACTTTGTCAAACCAAGAGTGGCTTAGTTCTTCGCCTCCTGCTACTCCAGATCACCCGAAAAATGATGGAAAAACTGAAGTTCATAAAATTGTAAATAGGTGAGTTACTATATAAAATTTGACTTCCATTTCTCTTACTTTTTTTTTTAATTTTTACATTTTTGTATATTTATTATTATTATTACTTTGGAGATGGAGTGTCACTCTGTTGCCCATGCTGGAGTGCGGTGGCACAATCTCTGCTCACTGTGACCTCTGCCTCCTGGGTTTAAGCGATTCTCCTGTCTCAGCCTCCTGAGTAGCTAGGGATTACAGGCTCCCAACACAGCGCTTAGCTAATTTCTATATTTTTAGTAGAGATGGGATTTCATCCTGTTGGCCAGACGAGTCTCAAACTCCTGACCTTAAGTGATCCCATCGCCTCAGCCTCCCAAAGTGCTGGGATTACAGGTGAGCTACCAGGCTCGGCCTCTCTTTTACTTGTTTTTATAACATAAAAGAGCTCTGCTCTTAGATGGTTACTGAAATCTCTTATGAACTTGATCTTCTTTAAAAATTTTGTCAATTTTGTCTTGCTTATGTAACAAGTGCCAGCCTGAGGGCAACACCTGATACTAAGAGAAAAGCTCTGCTTCAAATTAACAGTGGTTAAATGAACCCTCAAAGTAACCTTGCCCCCGCATTTTTTTGAGACAGAGTCTCGTGATGTCACCCACACTGGAGCGTAGTAACACAATCTCGGCCCACTGCCCCTGGGCTCACTGCAACCTCTGCCTCCTGGGTTCAAGTGATTCTCCTTCAGACTCCTGAGTAGCTGGGATTGCAGGTGTGCACCACCACACCTGGCTAATTTTTGTATTTTTTGGAGAGACAGGGTTTCACCATGTTGGCCAGGCTGGTCTCGAACTCCTGACCTCAAGTGATATACCTGCCTTGATCTCCCAAAGTGCTGGCATTACAGACATGAGCCACTGTGCTGGGCCATCCCATTTTTTTTTTTTTTTTTAATATGAATGATTTAATTTTAAGTAATTCCCAGTTGTAACAACATTGACAATTGCTGGTTTGATAAAATTTATTAAACGTGTGCTAAGTGTTGTTGGGCTGTTCCTTTTTGTTAGTTCATTGTTTTATGTTTTTTTTAAAAGTGCCCTTTTCTGTGGCAACCTTTTTCTCTCTTTTGCTTCTCTTGCAATATTGTCACTAATAGGCCTGGTTCTGACAGGTGATTTTAGAGAAAAATTGCATGTGGCTCAAGATTCAAAATTAGGGTACATAAAAATCTCAAATTCAGTTACTTAAAACCAGTTTCCTGAGATTAACAAATACCATGGCAATCTGTTGTTATACAGCAATCTGAAGAGGAAAAAAAAACTCACTGCTATTTTCAGTGGACTCGGTCATTTTTAAATAAAACCTTTAAAATAATGAGAATATTTAATCAATGAGTTGTAAAACTCATTCAACATAAGGAATTAACAACATATGATTTCATTTTTTAGGTTTCCATTTGTGTTAATACTTAGCTGAACTTACAGTATCACTAGATACTTTAATACTTATAAAGTTATTGTTAAATTGTGAGAGTATTGTTGATTATGGCCTTTTTCACTTTTACTTTTTTTTTTCTTTTTTCATGCAAATGGACATCTTGCATAATTGTGGCCTTTTTCATTTAAGTTTTCTCTGTCTGGTACCGGATGAAGCAAAATCCTCCTACCATGTCGAGGGCACTGGATATGACACCTACCTCCGAGATGCTCATCGACAGGTAGGTGAAGTCACTAAATTTTGGAAAGGAAACCTAAGAATACACACACATACACACACACACACACACACCTTGTTACACTGTCTACCACCACTGTTCCAAGGAAATTAGTTCATTCATATTAAAAATGAAACCTGGGCCAGGCGCAGTGGCTCATGCCTGTAATCCCAGCACTTTGGGAGGCCAAAGCAGATGGATCACTTGAGGTTAGGAGTTTGAGACCAGCCTGGCCAACATGGTGAAACCCTGTCTCTACTAAAATACAAAAATTAGCTGAGTGTGGTGTCCTGTAGTCCCAGCTACTCGGGAGGATGAGATAGGAGAATCACTTGAACCCAGGAGGTGGAGGTTGCAGTGAGCCGAGATCGTGTCATTGCACTCCAGCCTGGGCAACAGAGTGGGACTCTGTTTCAAACAAAAAAGAAAAATAAGGTCTGGTCTCTGCTGTTACTACTTTTGCTTTGTATAAGTGACCTTAGTTTGCACCTCACCGATTGTGTCTCTGTGTCAAGATTTCTTTATGCTCTTTTAATTATTTCCCACTTTAAATTATGTCTCACCTGGATCCATTTCTCCTACTGATCCAAAACACGATATCCGAACAATTCTACCCACCACGCACGCTCAATTCCCATCCACAGGCCGTTATTCTTTTCTCCTTGATTCTGATGCAGACAGTGATATACAAGTATAGTCCCTGCTGCCCAGTGCTCGCTCCTTCAGACCCTGCACTCTACCTTTCTACCTCACTCAGATGACTTGCTCAAAGGGTTGCTCTTAGTTACTAAATTAAGGAGCCTTTCTCATTCTTCTTTCCTCTTTATAGCATTTTACATTTTAAGATTTTTTAAATTGTATTAAAAAACTTCCTCCTACAAAGAAAACTTGTACTGAGATAAAATTCAACATTTTAAGTATTTTAAAGTGTACAATTTAATGTTTTTAGTATATTCACAATGTTATGCAGCCATCATCACTAATGCCAGAAGATTTTTATCACCCCAGAAAGAAACCCTATGCAAATCAAGCAGTCACTTCTTATTGACTCCTCCTCCCTGCCAACCCCCAGCCCCTGGCAGCCACTTATCTACTTTCTGTCTCTATGGCTTTGCCTATTTTGGACATTTCACAAAAATGGAATCCTACTATATGTGGCCCTTTGTGGCGGGTATTTTTTACTCAGCATAATGTAATGTTTTCAAGATTCATTCAAGTTGAAGCATGCATCAGTACTTCCTTTCTTTTTATGGCTGAATATTTTATTATACAAGTATTTTGTTTATTTGTCAGTTAATGGACATTAAGTTGTTTCTACTTTTTTCTTATTATGAATACTTTGTGCTTTTTGTGACATACCTAAGAAATCATTGCCTAACCAAGATTACGTAGATTTTCACCTAAGTCTCTTTCTAAGAATTTTGTAGTTTTAGTTTATCCATTTAGGTCTTTAATCTATTTTGAGTTAATTATTGCACATAGTGTTTTACATGTAAACATCCAGTTGTCTCTGCAGCAGTTAGTGAAAAGGCTGTTTTCCATTTATTGGCTCTAAGTGTAAAGTTTATGTGAGGACTCTCAATTCTATTCCACTGACCTACGTATCTGTCCGTATCCCAGCAACACCCTGTCTTGATTACTTCAGCTTTGTAGTAAGTTTTGAAATTGAGAAGTATGAATCGTTCAACTTGATTCTTTCTCAAAATCATTTTGGCTATTTGGAGTCCTTTATAATTCTATATGAATTTTAGGATTACATTTCCATTTATGGGGGGAAAAAAAAGTAGTTGAAATTTTTGTAAGCCTTACTTTGAATCTGTAGATCGCTTGGAGGAGTGCAGCCATCTTAACAATATTAAGGTTTCCAATTCACAAACACCAAATATTTTTCCATTTACTCAGGTTCTCTTTAATATTATTCAACAGAATTTCATAGTTTTCAGTGTACAAGTCTTGCACTTTCTTCTTTAAATCTGTTCCTAAGTATTTTATTCTTTATCGTAAGTGAAATTATTTTGTGAACTTCATTTCTGATTGATCTGTCCTAATGTAGAAGTACTGCTGGTTTTTGCGTATTGAGCTTCTATCCTGTAAGTTCACTGAGCTTGTTTAAACCACTCCCTGACCCCCAACCCCAACCCGAGCCCCAGCCCTTGCCATTTAAAACTTTATCTTTTTTAAGGCTTCTGCAACATCATTCTTTGCTGCTGCAGCTTTTAGGTCTTGGATGTCATTTTTATTCTGTCCACCATATTAATGATGTGGCCAGAAAAAAAAATCTATCATTGGCCCTTTTTTCTGTCTTCATTCCTTTGACATTCTTTTGGTTTAGCATTCATCTCCATCGTGAATTCCATATCTGAAGTATCCCCAAAGCTCTAGCTCAGCCACTTAGATGTTCTTCTGAGACCTCAGACTTTATCTTTCCAAAGTAAAACTTATCATTCATGCCTCTAAAACTGCATCTGCTCCTTTGTTTCCTGCTGTGGTCAGTGGCATATCCATCTTCCGGTCATCCAAGGTTTGTGTGTCAGAGTTGTCTGGGATTCATTCATCTTCCATTCTCCCTTCGCCTCTAGTCTACTGCCAAGTTGTATAGTGTTTCCCCTACTGTATTTCTGCTGTCTGCCCCCTTCTCCATTTTTGCTTTTGGAATCCTAGTTTACATTTTTATTACCTCTGCCAGGATTACAGTAGCCTCATAACTTGTTTCCTCAGCTTGTTCCTTCTACTTAGAAGCCATTAACAGATTAATCTCATTCAAGTGTGGATGAGATCCCCTTACACTTTATTAACTCATAAAGTGTAAATACTTAGACATCAAATCTTAGAATTCAGGATCCTTTTGGATGAATTTTCCAGCTTTTCTATCTTTATTTCTTACTATGACTTTCGCTAACTATCCAAATATAACATTTACATGCATTTATTGATGCCATTCTGTTTGCCTACAAGTTTTCCTCTTATTTCTCACCCACCATGTGATATCTGTATTCCTACACTGTCTTCAACATCCAGACTAAATGCCACCTCTTGATTTATTCTTTTTACCCTCTTCCTCCTCTCCTTCCCCAACAGGAAAGATAACTACTTGTCTTTATGCTTATGGCATTATCTCTAATCTTTTGTAGTCCTTTGTGTTTTCTTTCTTGTATTGGGGTTATAAGGTAATCAGTCTCTTGAGGGTAGGATTCATGCTTGACCTACCATTGAATCCCACAAATATGTAGTGTAGAGCCTTATACATTTCACAATATCAGTAACTATTTAGTATTTGTTGAATAAATAACTAGAATAAAATATTTCACATTTTGAAAGTGAATTTTAAAATGTAAATAGTCTAAATTTTGAAATTTCTCACATTTAAAAAATGTACATTTAATTTTTATTTAAATTATTTGGATTGAAGTATGCTATTATGTATAACTAATCTGCATATGGATGTAGTTAATTCATAATATTTTAACTCAAGTCCACATTAATACATGAACTCATCTGCATTAATACATGAATAAATTGATAGAGTAGCAAGTAACATTCAAATAACAAGTAAACACAATAAAAGTAAAACATATCTTTCAGCAGTACTGATTGGATTTTTAAACTGTTTTTATTCTTTCTGTAAAGTTTATCTCATTTCAATTTTATGATAATGCAGTTATTATGATTGTTTCAGAAATACTATAAAAACAAGAAGGATAAAAGAAATTAAAATATTACTTTCCAAGTCAGAATATAAGAGGTATTAATATAAAAATGATTTATTAAAAATTGAGATTTGGCTTTATATAGAAAATAGTCTATTGAAAGCCAAAGAGTTTAAAACTTGTGCTATATTGAAGCAACAGGCTTTTTAATTGTTCTAAATTCTAAAAGTTGAATTTAGTGTTTCATAGTAATATGTTCCGTTTTAATTTCAGGTAATTTATAAACTAGAGAGGTCAAAGTAATTTTGCTTTATTAAATAAGTAGAATCTGAAGAGGGAATGAATATGGGAGAAAACAGTGCTTTAAATTTCTTTTGATTAAATTCATTTGGAGGAGACTTTAAAAATTCGTTTTTATTATATGAAATATTCTTGTGCTTATACATATTGATACTGTTTGTTCCAGTGATAACTATCTGTAGTGAAAGACCAGTTTTTTTAAAAAATTATTTCCAGTTTGTCTCAGACCAACACTTTTGTAAAATACAATAAAAATGAATTCCTGGCCAGGCGTGGTGGCTCACATCTATAATCCCAGCACTTTGGGAGGCCAAGGTAGGTGGATCACCTGAGGTCTAGAGTTCAAGACCAGCCTGACTAACCTGGAGAAACCCCATGTCTACTAAAAATACAAAATTAGCTGGGCATGGTGGCTCATGCCTGTAATCCCAGCTACTTGGGAGGCTGAGGCAGGAGAATCGCCTGAACCCGGGAGGCGGAGGTAGCGGTGAGGCGAGATCACGCCATTGCACTCTAGCCTGGGCAATGAAAGCGAAACTAATTCTCAAAAAAAAAGAAAAGAATTCCTACTATAGAAAAATGTAAAGGAAAAAAAGACAATACAAACCGTGATTATTTTATAGTTAGATTCAACGGACATAAAACTCTTTGTAGTCAAATTGTTAAGAATGTTTTTAAGTGCTTGCTCTTGCTTTTTGTGCTCATCTCATTGTGGATGGCAGTGAACACTTTGAGAACCAGCACTGGTCCGTGGACCACCTTTGAGTAGCACTGTTTGATCCTATCATAACATTATGCCTAGTGCACATCCATTCTAGGAACAGCAGGCTTGTCTTCTCAGATAACATGCATCACTTCATCTATTGTATATACCATTTTAGAATAAATTTGAAAACTTGGCTAGGTCTGATTTTGCTTTTTAAATGTCCTCTAAATCTGTGATGAAAATAGCTAAAGGGTTAAATTCCTTTAAAGGAAAGAGCTGTTAGGGGTATTTTAGTAAAGTTAAAATATATCTTTTTTTCATCAACTCATATTGGTACCAGCAGTCAATATCTTACCTGTGCCCCTAGTCACAGAAAGATCTCAATCATCTCTTCCGCCTCTCCCTTGGAACCTCAAGCATAGCAGACATTCTGCATTCAAATGGTTTTTTGTATGCCTATTTGTGGAAATCATTTCTATTTCATCTCAATTTGTTTTTGTTAATTCTTTAATGATTCACATGCTTTTTTCCCCACTAGTTCCGGGACTACTGTGCTATCTGCTTAAGATGGGAGTGGCCTGGATCTCCAAAAGCATTGGAAAAGTGCAATTTAGAAGCAGCTTTCTTTGAAGGTCATTTTTTGAAAGTGCTATTTGACAGAATGGGAAGAATTCTTGATCAGGTAATACATTTTAAAATATTAATTTTTATATTATTTTGTTGCCATTCATCATGGAATCATCTTAAGTCTTAGTAGATCTTCAATAAAGTACTTTTATTGGTTTCTTACTTTTTCCACTGGATGACTTTCATGAAACTTAAATGCCAACAAATGGCAGATTTCTGATGCATTCTGTATATTAAAAACATTTATTTGGCCTGACAGCTGCTACAGCATTGTTTATTTTACTTCTCATGATAGGCCATTGCCTTAATATCCTTAACACATTTTGGAGATGATTAGAAGTGCTTTCCTTTTATGACTTGCTTAGCCTTTTAGTTAGTACATTTAGTACAAATACAGATGCTCAATTTAGAAGACCCTAAATGTCATTTTGGATTGAATCTTGAACACTCTGGTCTCCATAAAATTATAGAAGCGTGTTAGATGAACCTGCCTCTTTAGACAAAGCCTGTGAATGATGCTCATTTTCATAAAAGAGAGGTAAAATAAAGATAAATGCACTCCTCTAAAGGTGGATAAAAATCACCATCAGCTGACAGGTTGCTATGTACATCTCATCTGACTGTCAGGATAAATGAATTTGGGATTATGGAATCCCTCCTTCCATCTCTCATTGGCTCATAAGCATGGTGATAGAGAGCTTTGAAATGCCTGACACACTGGAATATAAACCTGAAATAACACAACTAGCATAGTACTTTCCTCAGTACAGAAACTGTGTTGACCAATTTGGAATTAATTTTCAACTGTATATTGAAGTACTTGTTCTTTTTTAGCATTTTAGTTAACTATTTATGTAAGCATAGGGATTTATAAAAGAAATTTACTAAGTAGGCTGTCTTCAATAACCAGAAGGTCAAATGAAGAAATTGTAATATAAGAAGTATTTCACTATGTTAGAGTTTAGTCAGCATTGTTTCTGACAGTAATCTATATAAGAGACCAGGTCTTTTTTTTTTTAACCTCTTAATAACATGTGCTGTATTTCTAGTGTTGCTTGGTTGGTTGTTTTAAACCTGACAACCAAAATCTGGCAATAGGTATTATGGCCTACATATCATGGCTGTGCAAACCTTCTGGGTAGCCAGGATTCATCTGTATGTGTGTGTGTGTGTGTGTCTGTGTGTGTTTGTTTTTTGAGCCAGTTTGCTAGGCGTAGTTTATATTTGATTAAGCTAACAAGCAAGAGGTAATAACAATGAATATCAAGACAGTAATGTTTAGAAATTTGGGCCAAAAGTACTAAAAAAGAATCTAAATTTTAAAAAGTAGTTTCTGATTTGAAAGCTCCACCCTGAATCTTCATACTTGAGCATTTTTTATATAGTTTGTAGAGTGCTGACACAAAAGAATACATTGAAAACAGAATATCTGAAATGCTTAAAATACTTTTCAAATTCACCATATAGCACTTCATATCACAGAGTTGATTCATACAGTGTCTCAGTCATTCTTCCTGTAACCCTGTATGATAGGCAAGACAGATTTCTATTATTATTTTACACATGAGGAATCGTTGGTCTCTGTTATGTGACTTACAGCTAGTAAGCTATGGAACCCAGCCTAAAACCTTTTGTCTTTAAAACTATTGAGCCGGGTGCCGAGGGGCACACCTGTCATCCCAGCTACTCAGGAGCCTGAGGTAGGAAGCTTGCTTGAGCCCAGGAGTTCAGGGCTGTAGGACTGAACCTGAGGATACTGTGCCTAAGGATAGCCACTGCACGCTAGCCTAGGCAACATAGCTGAGACCCTGTCTCTAAAACAAAATAAAAAACAAACCAACCCTTGATTTTCCAAGCCTTTTTGGTAAAAACATGGTATAGTCTGATCTCAAACATAAAACACAAGTCCTGGGAAGCTAAGCATTTTTGGCCTAGGTTTCTTTTCTTTCTTTCCTAAACATTTTTGCTAAGGGTGTTACTTGCTTGTATTTTATTTCTCTTTCTGTCTTCTTTTTTTTTTTTTTTTTTTTAGACGGAGTCTTGCTCTGTTGCCCAGGCTGGAGTATAACAGCATGATCTCAGCTCACTGCAACAGCCCCCTACCCGCCCAAGCAATTCTCCTGTCTCAGCCTCCTGGCCTCCCGAGTAGCTGGGATTACAGGCACCTGCCACCAGACCTGGCTAATTTTTGTATTTTTGGTAGAGATAGAGTTTCACCATATTGGTCAGGCTGGTCTCAAACTCCTAACCTCAGGTGATCCACTTACCTCAGCCTCCCAAAGTCCTGGGATTACAGACGTGAACCACCACACCCGCCTTCTTTCTTCTTTTTTCTTTTTTTTCTCTTTGCAGGGTATTTTCTTAGTATATATTCCTAATGGGGTCTCGGTAACCTGGCTGAGATTAAAATTTAGTATGAATAGTTTGGAAAGTGGCTAATGTCTTCATGCATAGTTGAGAAGTTATGTTATCAAGTATTCATAACACTATTATGTTATCACAATGTTAATTTAAAAAATTATAATACAAACATTTACTATTGTTTGTAATGGTGGTGATTTTAAGAAGATAGTAAAATACTAAAGTCCATAGCCGAATGTAAAGAACACTGGGAACGTTGTAAGGAGGCCACATCTTGTCCCTGCCCTGTGTGTGATGAGTTTGAATTTGATCAAGTAACTTAGCTAGTAGTCACATTTTCTAATTGCTAAAGTGAAGTTGATATTACTTTTTTAAGTCCGAGTTTATTATCTCAAAATTTGAGTTCAGTCTGAAAACAGGGGCCAAGTCCATTTGGCATATCAGAGAAATCTGGCTTGCTTTCCTTTCAGGTAAATACTGCGTAAAGTATAAAATAAAGAGACCTCCAATAATAGATATAAACACTTAGCTATCAGCAACCTGCAAAAAAGCCAGCTTGTTTTAAAGTTATCACCAATAGGAAGTAGAGACCATTTCAGAGTATAGTGAAACAATTTTATCTTGCTGAAATTTATTTTCATTTCTACAATATTAAGAAATAATTGTATCAGCCTTAAATTTCTTAAGCAACTTATGACCTAGATTTATGTTAAAATAAACTACAAACCAAAGTAATACCACATAGAGAAAATACAAAGTCTAACTAATAATATATTTGTTTAAAGCCAAATTGTATTGATTTACTTATTTAAGCACCTACAGATGGCAAAATTTAGTGACCTAAAAATCTTAACTACCTGCAGTGAAGAGTCATGTACAATTCTAACTTAAGTTGTATTTAAAATTTTTTTCTACATTTTTTTTTTTACCGATGCATTATTTTAAATTATTTTTTGTAAATGATTCCTTCATACCTAAAATACAATTTAATGTGAATTCATTGTTTATTATGAGTTGAGTCTCAGAGGAAAGCTGTTCTGTTGTAAATATTATCAAGCGGGGAAGAATGGAGAGAAGTTGGTTAATGAGTACAAAAATCCAATTAGAAGGAATAAGTTCTAGTATTCAGTAGTACAGCAGGGAAATTGGTTAACAAAATTGTATATTTCCAAGGAGGTAGAAGAGAACTGTGATGTTCCCAACACGAAGAAAAGATAATGTTGGAGGTGATGGATGTCCCAGTTACCCAAAATTGATCATTATACTTTACGCATTGTGAAATGTATCCAAATATCACATGGACCCCCAAAATAGGTACAATTATGGTATATCAATAAAAAAAATACCAAAAAGCCCCCAAGTATTACCAAGTAGGAGAATATGCTCTTAAACTATTCTTTATTGGAAATACATACTTCCTTTCAATTACCTTGCTTACAGCCAGGTTTTGGGGGGAAAAAAATGACTCAGGGGCAGTTTTTATTCTTTAAAAAAAAATTCATGTTCATGAATCTGGTAGTAAGTTAGAAAGACTAAAATTGGCCTGACAGCATAAGACTTGAGAGTTTTTGTTTATGTAACAAAACATGTTCATCACAGTGTCTGTAGCTGTGGTGATTTTAAAAAGATAGTAAAATACAGAAGTCTGTAGCAGAACTGGCACATGCGTGAGCATACTCCACTAAATGCTAGGGATTCACTTCTTCATTGCTATTGGCTGTGATCAAGGGTTTGCAGGTGGTTCAGTGGCTGAGAGTAAATCATTCCGATATGGCGGCTGATATTGCACTTGGTCCTGACTCCCTCTTCCCTCCTCTGGGCTGCACCTCTGTGTCTCATTCTTGCCACCTGGATTCTCTGCAGCCTCCTCACTGTAGTTAGTTTTGTCCCAACCAATCCATTTCCTTTGGTTGCTTAGAAGAAGCAAACTGGAAGGGGTGAGAGGTTTCCATCGAAAGTTCTGAGCAAGTAATAGCAACTCTTTGTGTAGTCTGCCTTTTGCTTTGATGTTGACATATTCTGTAAAGCCCCTTTCTGTGAAGAATAAGCAAACAACTAGAATTCAAGTAAAATTGTGATATTACATACAAAACAAGTGTGAGGACTGTACACAGATGTATAGCTGTTTGGGGAAAGTTAACAGTCATGCAAGAAATGAGATGATCCCTCTCTATAATGACCATTATTTACCTTCTCCCTCACTTTGAGGCATACGGTCATCATCATTTCTATCCCCGAGTACTTTCATTCTGTTGACAAGGTTCTGTGATTTGACTTTATTTTACTGTATATGTGTTTTTGAGAACTGGCAGTAGTTGAATAATCTGAGGTGAGGAATATCATTTCTAAAATTCTATGTTTAAAAAGATGTAATATCTTCCCTTCTCGTTCTTTGGTCTTATGCTCAATGGGTCCTCTGTAATTAATATTATATATGACACACTGGTGCTTTTTTATGACCCTTGGAACAATTTCCTTAATTGAATCAACCTGCATAAAATAAACATTCTGACTATGTCACGTTATTTGTCCTTATATGTTTATAAGCTTGCTTTTTAAATGTTTTTTTTTTTTGTAAGTTTTAGGACTGTAATGTATGTAATTTGACTGAGGTGATGAGAGCTAGTTTAGTTGTAGATATTTTCATTGCAGAAGAGCATGTGGAGTGGGGAGGAAGATGGTGGATTCTCCTTTCTTTTTTTCTTTTTTTTTTTTTGAGATGGAGTTTCACTCTTGTTGCCGAGGCTGGAGTTCAATGGCGCGATCTCGGCTCACCACAAACTTCACCTCCCGGGTTCAAGTGATTCTCCTGCCTCAGCCTTCTGAGTACCTGAGATTATAGGCATGTGCCACCGCACCCAGCTAATTTTGTATTTTTAGTAGAGATGGGGTTTTTCCTTGTTGGTCAGGCTGGTCTCGAACTCCCAACCTCAGGTGATCCACCCACCTTAGGTTCCCAAAGTGCTGGGATTACAGGTGTGAGCCACCACACCTGGCCAGATTCTCCTTTCTTAAAAAGATAAATTGAAGTAGTAAATTAAGTGCACAGGTATACATTATGATTAAATGTCTTTCTGTTTTTTACCTCTCCATAGCCATATGACGTAAACTTACAAGTAACCTCGGTATTATCTAGACTTTCTCTCTTCCCTCATCCACACATCCACGAGTACCTTTTGGATCCTTACGTGAACCTCGCCTCTGGCTGTAGATCTCTCTTCTCTGTAATTGTCAGGGTGAGTTACTAGTTCTGTTATATTCCCTAGGATTGATAAATCTGTTCAATTAATATGTTTATATCATTGTATGCAGTTAGTGTCACATAATGGAAAATATATCTACTGCTTAAAAGCAATTATTATACATTCCGAACTTTTATTTTAAAAATTATTTAAAATCATATATATAACTTTTATTTTAAAGAATTAGATATGAGTCCTTGGTTAAAGATGATTATATGAGTAGTGAAAGTTTACATTCTTTATTAAATAGTAGGGAATGAAGTTTTTTTTTTTTTTTAAATCCTGAGATCGTCTATGTAGTTGATTTCAGGAAATGAAGTGCCTTCCCTCTGTGATACAGGTTGTTGGAGACCTTATGCTTCGAATCCAGCGTATTCAAGACTTTACTCCCAAGCTTCTGTTAGTCAGAAAGCGATTACTTGGTTTGGAACCTGAAGGCCCCATGTAAGTTTGTGTTTTACATTTTTTTAATCCAAAAATTTCAGTGAACTTAATGATCTGCTGATACCTTGAACTGATTGATTGTCTGTTTTTCCCTTACCAGTATTGACCACATCACACTGCTAGAGGGTGTGATTGTGTTAGAAGAGTTCTGTAAGGAGCTGGCAGCAATTGCATTTGTGAAATACCATGCTTCCTCCACACCATAAATAACATCTTTCAAGTAACTAGGGGAACAGAACTACTGTGTACATGTCATCAAAAAACACTCAGTTCCACCCAGCCACAAGAGGATAAAAAGCCTTTTTAAACAAAGTATTGCTGTAAACTGGACGGAACCATTAAGAACCTATTGAGTGGAAATTCTTCATAAAATGTTGTATAATGTTGTTTTCATTGGCTTTATCGTAATAGTTCTATATATAAGATTGCACATTGTTGAATCCAGGATACAATCAAAGGAACTTCAGGAAATAAGCGTTTCTAATGACTGTGTGAAAAGCTGCAATATTTCTGATGTCATGACTTTGATGATATTTCTGTTATTTTAGTATCCTTTTAGGTAGCAAGGCATTTTGACATTCTCTGGGACTCAATTGCTTATATTCTTTTGGATTAATAAGTAGCAAAAAAAAAAAAATCACTAATTTTATAATTTTTTAAAGTCAGAATTCTTATCAAACAAAATATGAAAAAAACTGTAAATGAGAAAAAAATACAATTCAGAAACCATTGAATGAATTAATTATAGGAAATAAAAATGTACAGAGCACCATTAACTTTCTTCAGCTTTTTTAAGAATAACAATTTAATATGATAAAGAAATTCTTGATTAATATAATATATATATATATATATTTTTAAAGAAATGTTCTTTTACTCTTTTGTGCACATAGCCACGTTAGTGATTGATTTTCTTCATGTATGGGTCCCAGTTTATTTCAACTGTGTCATTTTCACAACAATGTTGAATTTATGCTCACCATTGGTAGTGTTTACTAAAATTGTATTTTTTTTAAGCTAAGTAACATGTACTGGGTTGAGAACCTTTCTTCCCCCCCTCTCTCCCTCTCAGAAAATTGCTTTATAAAATTGCTTTATAATTTGATTTTCTTATTGAAACACATGGTGGTGTCTAGGTGGGGAGCTGACCGATAACCCATAGGCAGCAATCAAAATGCCATTGGCTCCTTGATGTTTACATTTTTTTCTATTTTGTTCAGTCTTTTGTTTTCAATGATTCTGAAGAGATTTAAGCAAACAGACTTTTAAATGTCCTGTTTACATGTTAAAAGATTTGGGGAAATTGGGCATGTATGTGAATGGGTATACCTGTAGGAACCTGTAGTTCAGCAAAGCTGCGCTGGGTACGGCATGCTTGTACTTGATTGACAAAATCATGTTTGCTAGTCCACTTTCTATTTTTCCTTTAAGTGAGGCTGATCACTCAAATACTGCTTTTAAGCTATTGTTTGTTTTTATTTGAAATGTTAAGCAGCAGCACTTTCCTGTTTATCTTTCCATTAACTGATATTTGGGGGAACAGCCTATTCCAGCTTGAAGGGAACTGTTACCACGCCCTTTAGGAAGTGATTTCATGTAGCATGTTTGCATATATACATTGTGGGGAATGTGCATAGAGGCTTATTTTATACCTGTCTGCTCATTTTGTTGTATTAGCTTTTCTGGTTTATCTTATAGTTTGTTTTTGCTATTTATTAAGAACAGAGCATCAAAAGATTATGAATCGCTTCAGCTCTAGAATACTTACCCCTATTAAAACAGCAAAAAAGATTAAACTTCTGATTTCATGCAAATCTTTGTTAGCTTATTCTAAGACATTTGTTAAGCAAAACAAAGAAAAAACAAAAGTGTTTTTGTGTGCATGATTTTCTTTAAATCATTTTGAATGCTGTGAAGGCATTATTCAGTTTGCTGCATTTTTTTTAATCACTTGGTACAAGGAGCACTTCAACATTTCCATTTCTACATGTAGTAACAGTCTACTTTGATGTACGCATATTTAAACTAAGGCATTAAGAGATATTAGTATTTCTTAATGTTTTAATAGTGCTCAATAGGTGTAGTAGCAATGATATTACCTCTGAAACCAAATACTCTTTTATCCTTGATTTCACTATGGGACCTTATAACTAATCCATGAAACCAAGCTCAGAAAAGCTTTAACTCTTATATTTGTGTATGTGTATGCTGCTTCTGAAAATATAATTTTCCTAAGTTATTGTAATGACTTTAATTTGTAATCAGCTAAGGCTTAAGATTTCATTTGTTTCGATTTTTCTTTTCTTCTTCTTTTATATTTAGTTCAGACCTAGAGCCAGTACAAGCTCTCAGTGAGTTCATTTGTTAGTGAAACATTGTACTGCATCACTAGTCTTTCTTACTGTCTATTGACAGCTGACTATTTCTGTTACTCAGTACTTGCAAAAACAGTGACTAAAATGCCCTGTGTTGAGTTGAAAGCACCATCATAACAATTGATTGCCATAGCAAGTTCCAAAGCGAGTTTCAGCCTTGCTTCACATTGATATCAATAAGTATGCACATTTTAAAAAACTTTCTGACAATACAGTCTTTGGGTTTGTTTTTAGTTATGAGCCACATTTTTTACTTGATTGAACTCAGATTTGTCTTAGCCTATTGTCATATAGTACTCACCTTCTAACTATGTAACATTCTCATAATGTATCTGTTTGTGCAATATGGAAGCTGTGAGTGGATTCATAGCTTTTTGGTTTAATTGTACATTATTGGATATGTACATATGTATATATGTATATATATGGACCAAAATTCTTAGCTCGCTTACACTGTTGCTAGTGTAAAGATTGTTACACTTAATTTTACAGGGCACACATTATGGAATTACTTCATAAATTCATGGTAATGTTTCCATAAGTTATTGCATTAATGTACAATTACCATTTAATTATGAAGCCCATCAGTATTGACAGAAGAAGTTACAGTGAAGTGCTAAAACCACAAATTATATTTTGGGTTGTATAGTAAATCAAAGGTGCATGTCATAGTGACACTTGATGTGTTAAAACATGGTAGATAATCACATTTCTGGGCCCTGTAAAATAGTGTTACTGTAATACTCTGTTTTGCCTCCTGCCTTGTTTACATTAAACAGGATATTTGGTAAATTTTTTGTATTGAGCATTGTGTAGGTTACTGACAGTGTTACCAACGTCTGAAATTCTTGGTCCATCCGTGGAGAAACTCTTCAGATGGTCATTGTGTACCTACTCTCTCTTCAAAGGAAGTTGCGATCAAGTTCAACTTTTTGTGCTAACAATGCATGCAGAACTAAGAGGGATGATCTAAAAAATAAATAATGTAATTTAAACAAAACGTCTTATGTTTTTTGTAAAATTCTAATTGGAAACATTTTATCCAATGATAAATCTCAAGCAACAACTCTTAACTTTTTGCACGCCTGACACGCAAAGGGATATGGCATACTACAATCAGTGTGGGTCACTATAGAGAACAAAAAGCAATATATCTATTTATGGAGGAGAGATGTGTAGCTTGAAAAATTCCCCCAGGTAAACCTCACATATATTCTCCACTTTCCTTCTTAATAATCACTGCCCAAAAGGAATGTTTATGCATGTCTCAGAAAAACAATTTAAGCATTATTTCCTTTTTTATTTTCTGTTTTTCTTTTTTTTTTTTGAAACAGAGTCTTGCTCTGTCACCAGGCGCCAGCCTGGAGTGCAGTGGCACGATCTCGGCTCACTGCAACCTCCACCTCCCAGGTTCAAGCAATTCTTCTGTCTCAGCCTCTCAGGTAGCTGGACTACAGGCGCACACCACCACGCCCAGCTAATTTTTTTGTATTTTTCTTAGAGACGGGGTTTCACCATGTTGGCCAGGATGGTCTCGATCTCTGGACCTCGTGATTCATCTGCCTTGGCCTCCCAAAGTACTGGGATTACAGGCTTGAGCCACCGCGCCCGGCCTTCTAAGCATTATTTCTTAATATTTTTCTAACACATATAAAAACATTTCTCTTTAGCTGACACTTAAAATACTTAGACTCTAGACTTACTCTACTCACTTGAGTATTTGCCAGAGTTTCTGAATTGGAAACAAAGACACATGAAATACACAACACAACCAGAAAGAGAAAAATCCGATGATTAATCCCAACTACCCGAAGATTCTTTTCAAAATCACTTTAGACGGAAATAAAGATGATAGGTTGAAAGGATGGAAGGAGCAAGGTTTCGACATTGAAGAATTGAAATCCTCCTTGCCCTGAGCTACTTCAAACGAAAACTGTTTGGGGAATGCATAATTGCATCCCCAGTCCAAAACCTGCTTCAAACTGTTGAGCAGTGTTTCAGCTGGAAAACTAGTAATCCCAAGGGAATTTAAAGGCTTAACATAAAACTGTAAAAGTTGAAGTTTTGCTGGAGTAACTCAAGTAAAAGCTGTATCTCTTTTCCAAAAAAAAAAAAAAAAGATAAGCAGAAACATTGCATGTGAGTTTCTTGAACTCTGAATGATGCAGAAGAAATGGAGTATGTTTTAGTTGGTCTTATGACAATAAATAAAGTTGTTGCCTATGGACTACCTAGCAGAAGATCAGTTTTTTTTCAAAATTTAAAGTTTCAGGGTACATGTGCAGGATGTGCAGGTTTGTTATATAGGTGAACGTGTGCCATGTTGGTTTGCTGCACCTGTCAACCCATTACCCAGGTATTAAGCACCACGTACATTAGCTATTTTTTCTGATGCTTTCCCTCCCTCACTCCGCACCACCCCCTCACCCTGCACAGCCCCCAGTGTGTGTGGTTCCTCTCCCTATGTCCATATGCTGTCATTGTTAAGGTCCCACTTATATAAATGAGAACATGTAGTGTTTGGTTTTCTGTTACTTTGTTCGTTTGCTGAGGATAATGGCTTCCAGCTCTATCCATGTACCTGCAAAGGACATGATCTTGTTCCTTTTTATGGCTGCATCGTATTCCATGGTGTATATATACCACATTTTCTTTATCCAGTCAATCATTGATGGGCATTTGGGTTGATTCCAGAAAATCAGTTTTAACTTTAGTTGGTAATATACCCCACTACCTGCCTCAGGGAGATTCATCTAAGCCTGTTTCATTCACACTCACTACTCATTGATTTGACTATTGTGGGCATTAGAAATTTCTGTTATATCATTTCTAAAAATGTATCAGAAGTAGGACATCTAAAAACCAAACAATAATTTTGTTTATTTAACACATATTTCTCGAGAACTTTCTATGAACCAGGTATTAAGGTGCTGGCAAACAAAAAAATGATTTCAGCCCTTAAGAAGTCACAGTCTTGGTGTGGTGTTTACAAAAATAAATTACAGTGCATACTGGTGAACACTTTTAGAGAAACAAGATCTAAGAGGTGTGAGCACCAGGGAAAGGAAGTAAGGTGGCAAATCATCTAAACAGGAAAATCTGACACTCAAGCTGTGCATGAATTTTCTTACTTTTAAGTATGTTATATAAGCATTATTCTTACTTTTGGGTTATAGTCTTACTTTTGAGATATGCCAGATATTATCAGAATAACCACAACAGACACTGGGTGCAGTAGTTCACACCTGTAATCCTAGCACTTTGGGAGCCTGAGGTGGGTGTGTTACTTGAGGTCAGGAATTCAAAACCAGTCTCTACGAAAACTACAAAAATTAGCCAGGCATGGTGGTGCATGTCTGTAATGCCAGCTGCTCGGGAGGCTGAGGCAGGAGAATCGTTTGAACCCGGGAGGCCAAGGTTGCAGTGAGCAGAGATTGTGCCACTGCACTCCAGCCTGGGCAACAGAGTGAAAAAAAAAGAGGAAGTTATAATCACAACAGGGTCAACCTGGCGAGAAGTGGAAATTTCTGCGTCCTCTTGTATTTGCCAAGGTTGACTATTGCCTTTCAGTTCATTCTGATGTTGGTATAAAGCACCAGCCCAAAGAATAGTGCTCTGGGCCCATATTTTCTCAGTTGATGAATAGTAATTCGCTTGTGATTTGTGATCTCTCTCTAGAATTCTCGTATAGTGAGAAGCCACATAGTCAACTGAAATGCTAAAACCAAAAGATTAACTTGGACTTTTAAAAATGACCCAAAGATTAGGGATAATATCTGGTTCAGCTGAAGTATTTGTAGAACTAAGCCTTTCTCCTTACTTTTAACTCAATGCTCTTTTGACAGCATTCTTCATTCTCACCTTGTTTGGGGCACAAAGCAGCTGCATATCCAATTAAGAGAGAACCTACCTAGGCTGATAGAGACAGTGGAGATAAACTCAGAAGCCACGTGCCAGATATGCATGGCGAGATTGGATGTGTAGACCTCCACTGGGCTATATCTGACAACTCCCATTCATTCCTGAAATCTAAGCCTGGAGTCAGGCTAGAAGGCAGGTGGACAGGCCAGAGCTCACTCCCAGCAAGATCAGGAGACTTCTACTTCCTTCATAATCAGTCTTCCTGAGGTAGCTTCAAGGAATTACCTGGTTTCCCAAGTGTGAGTCTGAGTTACAATACAGGGTGGTATATATATATGGAGAGACAGAGAGAGAGAGAGACAGCTGGAATTCAGTGGCACAATCGGCTCACTGCAGCCTCAATTCAAGTAATCATTCCTCAACCTCCTGCGTAGCTGGGACTACAGGCATGTGCCACCATGGCCAGCTGTTTTTATTTTTGTAGAGATAGGGTCTCACTATATTTCCCAGGCTTATTATTTTATATTACGATCTTCCTCTTCCTCTTCCCTCTAGTTCAGGGGTCTCCAACCCCCGGACCACAGGCCAGCACCAGTCGATGGCTGGTTGGGAACTGGGCCCTACAGCAGGAGGTGAGTGGCAGGTGAGCGAGCATTTCCACCTGAGCTCCACCTCCTGTCAGCTCAGCAGCAGAATTGGATTCTCATAGGAGCGCTAACCCTATTGTGAACTTTCATGCGAGGAATCTAGGTTGTGAGTGCCTTATGAGACTCTAATTATGCCTGATGGATCTCAGGTGGAACAGTTTCATCTCGAAATCATCCCCAAGTTCCTGCAAAAATTCTTTTTCGTGAAACCTGTCCCTGGTGCCGAAAAGGTTGGAGACCACTGCTCCAGTTGCACTAGTCAGTATATTGAGGAACTGACAGGGAGTCTCTTTAAAAAAAAAAAAAAAAGTTGGGGGTCCAGGCACGGTGGTGGCTCACACCTGTAATCTCAGCACTTTGGGAGGCCGAGACGGTCGAATCACCTGAGGTCAGGAGTTTGAGACCAGCCAGGCCAACGTGGTGAAACTCTGTTGCCTCTAAAAATACAAAAAAATTAGCCAGACGTGGAGCTGCATGCCTGTAATCCCAGCTACTTGGGAGGCTGAGGCTGGAAAATTTCTTGAACCCGAGAGGCGGAGGTTGCAGTGAGCCAAGAATGCGCCATTGCACTCCAGGCTGCGCAGCTGAGCGAGATTCCATGTCAAAAAAAAAAAAAAAAAAATGGTGGGGAAAGTATATATATTTTAAACCATTAGGTAATACGTAATACGTCTCTTGATTGAATAACCACATTTTTACATGAAGGTAAAACCCCTCGCAGCCTGTCAGAAATCTAATTTACCACCATGGGTCACTTTACTCTTATATCAGAAAGGAAGAGTAAGGGGAAAGGGAAAATATCCTTTGATTTTTGTAGCTGTAAGTTCATAATGGTACCCATGTTGTGATGTGCATTTATTTGCTTAGTGATCACGCTATGCATTTCTTCCAATGATGTGCTAAAGGTGTCAGGGACGGTATTCAGTTTAGGGAATCCAGACAAAACCAGGGACATGACCTGGGGCTGACAACCACTCTTTTTCAAGGCTGAGAACTATAATCACAACTGAAAGCTGAAGAGCTAGATGTGGTTCAGAAAAAAGAACAAGAGACACACCCAGCCTGTGAGATTAGGCAAGACAAGCAAAAGCATCTCCAAGGCTGTTATTGCCTCAGCCTGTGATTTATGAGTAAGGAATCATAAAATCAATTTTACTATAATGCAGAAAGATGAGATGACACACAAATTCACTATACTCTGGATAAAGCTATATTTCAAATCCCTGAAGCTGAGATGCATTTATATAATAACACAAGAAATGTATTCCTTATTCCACTCACAAGTAGAATAGCATGTAGGGTTTTAATTGATTAGATTTCTCAAGAGAGCTGTGTACTGAAGATTTCAAGAGGAGAAACAAATTAGCCGTTCCTTAAACATTATTCTTCCATGTTTAAAATATGCTCTTCTACTTTAATCTCTTTATCCTGTTGCTCTTATCAGCAATGTAGCAGGTCACAGAGCATTTATGGTTCTATATTCTTTGTGGACTGCATCAATTCTTTGTCCTATGATCTTTATTTCTATTTTGTTTTAGAAATGATTAGAAAATAGACCATTGTTTTCTTAAGCTGCACTGGTGTTAGAAAATGGAAATTGAGAAGAAAACATCTACTTTTAGAATAAAATATTAGTAATGTACCTTGGACTCCTTGACAATAAACAGGTTCCATTTTATAAAGACTTACATTTTCCATAAAATAATCCAATGTCATGCAGCTTCAAGTAAGCCTTTCCCTGAAAATACTGTTGGCAAGAGTACATGTGACTCATTGGAATTTGGGTTCAAAACCACATCCTAAAAATAACAAAAGCTATAAATGCAAACATGCATAGCAATTTCTGGGTGTTTTTCTTTGGAATTTGACATTGAAATAAAGATAATTTTGCACAGTTCTTAATGGTTGGAATGTTTTCATGTATAGCATATAATATGATTTATATTCATTGAGCTGAGTATTTCAAAGAAATTACTCAGAAATTGCTGATATACATCTTGCAAAGTAATGTTGCTCATTATCATTTTTATTTCAATGGAAAGGAAAAGACTAGGGAAGTGTAATTAATTTGACATAGATAATTCTGGGCTGAGCATTTTAATATCAACACCATTTTAAGGTCGTTATTAAAATTTCTTTGTCCTCATTGTACAGCTTGCCATTGCTACATTCTGAAATAAGACCATTGTGTTTTGGCCCTTCCTCCAGTGATCTGGGTAATCAATCATTCAACTAATACCATTAACTTCTCCTAACAGAGATACTGACTGTCAACCTTATTAGGTTAAGAAAGATGTTGGATAGGTACAAATGCTGAGTTTTTCTACTGATACTGATTCTTGTGTTATTTTTAAAGACCCTGCAAGTTTCTCAGACCCTCCATTATATCCTTTATCTGTGAACTCTTCAGAAATCTTCACATCACCATGGGAGCTGACCCCTGCCTCTTAACAATGACTTTAAATAATATATATATATATACACACATATATATACACATATACATATATGTATGTATATGTGTATATATATGTATATATGTGTATATATATGTACATATATTTACAGGAGCAGTAAAGCTGCCCCAGTATCTCTATTCATCAAACCACTGACACTAAGAGGCCACTCCACTTATACAAAAGCAGGCTCTACTCTCCTGATAGGACTTTCCTAAATGATCCTGCTTGGAGTGGAAAAACTTTCCAGCTAGACACATAAAACACTATAATTGAGTGTTGGTTTCATAAATGTTAAGGTCTGAGGTCCAAAATGTATTGTATTTTTGCAAGGCTACAGTAACATCATCCGTGTTCAACAGATATTCACTAAATCTTGTAGGGCTCTGATGAGGAGAGGGGGTTTCAATAAAGTCCCTGTCTAGGGAAGGTTTGCTTTTTAAAGTACAAGGGATAAGGCAAGTTCAGTGGGGTTTTCTAAGCTACTGTCCTTCTGTTGCAAATCCACTCCTCTATGTACCGCTTTGTGTTGCTAGGCTAAAATGCTGCAAACTAGATTTCTCCTTTCCTAACTGGCTTTCTATGACATTTTGTTAATAATGGGCTCCAGAGAAGGAAACAGGAGGAGGAAGAAGGAACTTCCTTTCTTTGAGATTATTGTTTCTATCTGTATCACCTCAGCAATGGATCCATAGCAATTGATTTTAGCCTCCACATATATATATACACATACATATATATACACATACATATATATATTTATTTTTATTTGTGGATACAAATATATATTTTTAAATATGTAATATATATACTGTAACATACATATTACAGTACACATTTCTGTGTGTGTGTATATATATATACACACAAACACATATATATACACACACAGAAATGTGTATATATATATATATATATATACAAACACATATATATATATATACACACACAGAAATGTGTACTGTAATATGTATGTTACAGTATATATATTATACATTTTAAACTAGGTCTCTCTCACTGTGTTGCCCAGGCTGGAGTGCAGTGGCACGATCATAGCACACTGCAACCTTGAACTCCTGGGCTCAAGCAATCTTTCTGCCTCAGACTCTCCAGTAGCTGGGACTACAGGATCATGCCACTGGACCTGGCTAGGCTCCATATTCTTTAAACCCTCCTAGAACTAGCCTCTCTGGTCTCAAAAGCAGCAGCAGTAGCATGGCAGGCCCCCTCTAAGAGGCCAGAGCTCTACATTTCTAGGGCCCTGACCCTCAGCTTCTAGCTCTGCAACCCCAGCCTCTTCCCTTTGTTCTCTCAGCCCCAGTAGTGGTAGCTGCCTCCTGCATTATTATTTCTGGATGACTTCAGTGACTGACCCATTTTCCTCACTCAGCCTTCCAACACTGATATAACCAACTCCCATAGAAAATTCCCTCTGCTGAAATCTCTATTATATAATTGCTATTTTCCTGACTAGACCCATCTCAGTGGCAACATCTTCCACTGTTAACCCCAATCTAGAGAGGGAATTCACCACAGAGCTTTCCAGGGGGGCTGCTATTCCCCTCATTAATATATTTCTTAATACCTCAGTGAAGAGATTGTCATCTGCACCCCATCATGAGATACGTTTGGGCATTCATGCCCCCATGTAAATTTACATTCCTAGCTCCCTAAATCCATGGATTGTTTTTTGAGATGGAGTTTCGCTCTTGTCACCCAGGCTGGAGTGCAATGGCGCAATCTCAGTTCACTGCAACCTCCGCCTCTCGGGTTCAAGAAATTCTCCTGCCTCAGCCTCCTGAGTAGCTGGGATTACAGGCATGCGCCACCACCATGCCTGGTTAATTTTGTATTTTTGGTAGAGATGGAGTTTCTCCATGTTGATCAGGCTGGTCTTGAACTCACAACCTCAGGTGATCCTCCCACCTTGGCCTCCCAAAGTGCTAGGATTATAGGAGTGAGCCATTGCACCCAGCCTATGGATTGTTTTTCTACATTACCCTAGGAAGTTCTGGCATCTCAGCTCATTGAATGGAGGCCACCAATAAGTATACATTTAATCAAATCAACTAAGAAAACGTTAGAGCCACTTCTAGCTGGATGAGCTAACACAGTAAGTCCAGACTCTGATAAATGCACCCAAGTCCATACATTTGGCCTGATTTAATGTTATATTTTATCTTCCTTTGATGCTTCTCACAATAATCCTCAGATTTCTGCCTAAATCAATTAGCAAGATGCTGTCATTCTTTTGGAATAAAAGCTTATTCTTCACTTTTCCCCCTGGAACATGCTGAGATCTGACTCTAATTATAGATCTAAAACCCAAAAGCTTCTACTGTCAGAGGGGCCTTGTGTTCAAAGCTTCGCAAGGCAGAGAGGCCTTGGGTTAAAGATTTTCAGCTTCATTCACATCTACCCAGATGTGACCATTCAAATCCAGGGGCCTGCTCACCCACTCAATGTGTTTTCTCATAAGAGTCAAGGCAAGTCTATGAGTTCAACTTACATTGCAATTTTGTAACCCACACAATTAAATTATGGTTATATTTTTGTATGAGATTAGCCTTATGACTAAAAAAAAACATTTTTTTTTTTTTTTTTAGGGCTGCCAAAGAGCCTCTCGGTGCTCTGTTTTAGACTCGAAGTTAGAAGTTTAAACCTGAGCTGGTGATTTCCTTTCTGTAATCTCTCCAGTTGGAAGATGTCATCCCACTCCAGTGCTTTGTAGTCATAATTACTACTGCCATTAGGGTAATCAAGGGACAATGACAGTTTATGCCTATTGTCCTTTTCATTTTCTGTGTGAAAAACTATATGGTCCCACAAGGCACTTGATTCCATAGACACTTCATCTCAATCAATCACTGATGACAATTTAATCACTATGCCTCCACATGCAATGGGGTACTAGTATAGCATTTCCCATTGGATACACCTCAGCCCAGCTTTTAAAACCAAGCACATAATCAATCTCCAAATCCCCATCCCTGAGGGTCTATTTCCTGGTACCAAGCACTGTAACAGGCACAGTTCAGAAAACAGAAACCACACAAGGTATTTCAACAGAAGAAATTTATACAGGGAATTGGGTGTTGGAGGGCAGAATTAGCAAAGGAGGAACATTAGTGTAATCCAGAGCTAAAAACAGCAGGAAGCAGCACCACCTCTAAAGCTGGAGGATTCAAAGGAAAGGCATTGAGATGATCAGAACCTAGACGGTTAGGGGATAGGCCCTGCACAGCTGGGGTTCAGGTCTCTGAAGAGTGGTTGCTATTAGGCTTTCTGCAGTATCTGCAGTTATTCTTAGAGTTTCCATATTTTTGTTGATTTTGGCAGTTTTGAGGAGTATTGCTTGGGTGTTTTGCAGGACACCCTCTATTGGAATTTGTCAGATGTTTTCCTCATGATTAGACTGGGCTTATGGATTTTACAGAGAAAAAATACAGAGATAAAGTGTGATCTTAGTCATAACTTATCAAGAGTACACACTGTCAGCATGAAGTTGGGCTTGCTCCCCTGGCTGAAATAGTATTTGTCAGATTTCTCCACCATAAAGTTATTCCCTTTCATTTCCATACTGTATTCTTTGGAAGCAACGTCATTGTACATAGCTCACACTTCAGAAGTGTGGAGTTAATACTGTACATTCTAGAGGATGGAGTATCTGCAAAAAACTGTTTGGAATTATTCTGCAAGGAAGATTTGTGTCCCCCACCCTTTATTTATCCAGTCATTTACATCAGTACCAATTCATGGATATTTATGTTATACTTTGGGTTATAATCTAATACTATTTCACTGGTTTTGTTGCTCAAATTGTTCCAGCTTTGGCCTTTGGGAACAGTTTCAGTTGGTTCCTGTGTCTCTTTAACATACTCCAACAATATGTGGGTGTTTTGTTTGTTTGTTTTGGTTTTTGAGCCCTTCCTTACTTTTGGAGATTACAAAATACTCCCAGCTCATATATTTCCTGCCTCAGTCCTAGGATCAGCCATTTCTCCAAGATGCATTAGAGTCTTTTAAAAACTGAGTTATTTAGGAATATTCAGGAGGAAAAAAATAAACCTGAGTTCTGCAGCACTGCATTGACTTGGCATGTTGCTTTGGGTCCAGATGGACTAGACACGTGGTATTTATAAAGCCTTTCAACCTAAGCACTTTGAAGACATGGTAGAGGACATGGGTATGCTAACAAAACTATCCAGAATGAGTGACAGAGGAGAAGAGCAGCCGAAATTGTTTGGAGACAAGAGTGTCTATGTTAGCAGAAGGGAAACTTTCATAGTTATCAATATCATACACTTTAACACAGCCACACAAAAGGTTCCTACTTTAGATTTTTAATTTTTTTCCAAAGGAATCATATTTTAATAGGTTAAAGAAGTTATTCAAAATACAGCTATAAAAGGCCAGGCTCGGTGGCTCACACCTGTAATCCCAGCACTTTGGAAGGCCGAGGCAAGCGGATCACTCGAGGTCGGGAGTTCAAGACCAGCCTGACTAAAATGGAGAAACCCTGTCTCTACTAAAAATATAAAAAATTAGCTGTACATGGTGGTGCATGCCTGTAATCCCAGCTACTCAGGAGGCCGAGGCAGGAGAACTGCTTGAACCTGGGAGGCGCAGGTTGCAGTGAGCTGAGATAGCACCATTGCACTCCATTCTGGGCAACAAGAGTGAAACTCCATCTCAAAAAAAAAAAAGCAATGCAGCTATACACCTGTGCCCCATTACTTATCGCACACTAGGAATGATTACTTTTAACAAATTCTGTAATTAGCTAGTAACTAGCACAATTATATTGCTTTATCTCTTTTGTGCTAAAAATATTAACTTGCTAATGATAAGCATTTACAAATGAACTATAATACTAACCTACTTTGGTTTTTCTTTTCTTTCCTTTTCTCTTCTTTTCTTTTTTGAGACGGAGTTTTGCTCTTGTTGCCCAAGCTGGAGTGCAGTGGTGCCATCTCAGCTCACTGCAACCTCTGACTCCTGGGTTCAAGCGATTCTTCTGCCTCAGCTTCCTGAGTAGCTGGGATTACAGGTGTCTACCACCATGTCCAGCTAATTTTTTGTATTTTTAGTAAAAACGGTGTTTCACCATGTTAGCCAGGCTGGTCTCAAACTCCTGACCTCAGGTGATCCGCCCACCTCCGCCTCCCAAAGTGCTGGGATTACAGGCATGAGCCACCGTGCCTGGCTGGTGTTTTTCATTTTAAAATTACTGGGAGACTCAAAAAACAGAGGTGGCCGAGGCCTCTTTATGCCACAGAGGCCCTTGGATATAGATTTCTCCTTTCTTCTGACAAGCGGTTTGCTTGAATCTGTGCAGATGAGAACACAATTGCTGTAAAATAGAAAAACGCACGTCGGTTTTGTAGACTCGTGTTTACTCTGCACAGGGCAGCGCTCGCGTGTCTTCAGCTGTATCTGGAACGCTCTCCGTCTCAGAAGCTCGTTTGCATCGAACCCCGGGCGCCGCTGAGCGCTGCCGCCGTCGGGGGCTGCAGGCCGGGACGCGCTCAGTTCCCGGGGGAGGGGGCGCTGGCGGCGGCCGCGGTGCCCTGGAGGACGGCCGAGGACTGCGGCTGCAGACGGGTCTGATCTGGGTGTTCTTTACTGAAGCGATGGATCGGTTGTCCTTGCCATCCTGTGAGCAGTGAGGACATGCCTTGGATCTGTGAGGGAGGAGAAAACTCCTCCTCTAAGAAGAGAGAAGGGAAGAAATCCGCAGCCAGGATGGGGGAGAAGAAAGGAACACGAAAAGCCCTAGAAGGAAGAAAGGAGCCTGAGGAGCAAGCCGCGGAGACTCCGGGCGCCCCTCGCGCTCAGCGGCGCTTTGCCTGGCTGGCTCCACGGCCCCCTTCTCTTCCTTCCTACATCCCCACCTGCCTCCAGCCCCTTCCCCAGGGAGAACAGAAGGTCCCCACGGAGCGCCGTGGCCCAGGGATGCAGGTCCCCGTCATCTCTGGTCCTGCTCGGGCCTTTGGCACAGCCTCCTCATACAGGATTTGGCTTGTTCCTGTGATAGCTCCCCCCAACCGCCCGGAACTGGGTACAGTAGTCCAGGCTCCATCACTGCCCAGCTCTGGCGCTTTAGGTACCTCACGTCGCCTCCCCTGGCCTCGGTTTCCTCATCTGTAAAATGGGGATGCCTCCAGCTCTGGAGGTACCTCACATCACCTCCCGAGCCTCAGTTTCCTCATCTATGAAATGGGGATGGTACCTTCTACCGCAGAGCATTGTTGTCGGGACTGAATGAGAGCGCTGTCCTCGTCCCCACCTGCTGCGGGGAGCTGCTGATGCATAGCAGGCCTTGCCGCTGCTTCTCAGGACCCTCTCGGATTCCTAGGCATCTCGAATCAGAATTGATAGGAATGGGTCCTGCCGGGAGCTTTCTGGACAAGCTTCCCAGGGGGCTCAGATGGACTCTCGAGCCTTCTTTACAGAGATGAGTCTCTTCTCACCTGCCAGCTCCTGGGGCCAGGGCTCAGCATGGCCTGGTCCACAGGTGAACTTCTCCTCTGCTGTCCCTCCCCACGGTGCACCCCACTCCCCTCGGATGTTGGCCCCCCGCGTAAGGGAAGGAAGATGCTAAACTGAATGTTTCTAATGTTTTCCTACGTATTTACACTCTCCCTCCCTTCCATACCTGTTGACCCAACTGTTGATCCCAACTGTTGCCATGCTTTTTGTTTTTTTCTGTCAAGTTGCCAGAATAATTCTAGTTTTGCTCAGGCTTCCCAGTATTGATGAGCAATTGTGCAGCTTTTACCTGGAGCTGTTACTCCTGACAGTTAGGGACACGTCTGAAGCTTGTTCCGATTTATGCCTCCAAGCGTGTTGCCGACACATCCGGGCAAGGACAAACACACAGCGAACTCGAGGGAGCTTCCAAAGGCTGGAACAGAGCACCCTGTTCCTAGAGGAACGATCAGTAAGAAGCGAGAGGGGACCCGGGCCTCTCAACAGTTCCCGAATGCTGTCACTGGAGGGCGATGTCTGCAAACAGTCTCTTTCCCCAACGGGACCGGCGCTGCCCGGGTCAAGCGGGAGTTTCCAAATTCATTCAATTAGTAGCAGGGTAATTGGAGCCCATGAAGCTCCTTCAGAAATCCTGCAAAATATGGATACACTGTTGAGCTGGAGACAACAAAATTACTCAGTGTAGAATTTTGCATTCAATCAATTATACTGTCAGTATAATTATATAATTATAATTATATTTAATTCTCAATCCTGGCTGAAGATTAGAATCACCCAGAAAGGTTTAAAAACCATAGCAGTGGGGGCCCCACAAAAGGCCAGTTAAATACGTCAGAATCTGGAAGACGGTGCAGGGGAATTTGTATATTTTTAAAGCTCCCCGGTGATTCTAATGTTCATGCTACAAAATTCTAATTGTGACCTTGGTGGCAGGCAACAAGGGAAAATTTACGGGAGAAAAATTTAATTTTAGGCAATTCTGCCATGTTCTCTCCTGCAAATTTGTAGAACTGCTTAGCCTAGTCCTGGAAGGGATCAGTGGTTGAGAATTTCTGCATGAAGTCATCTTGCCTCTGGAAGCACATTTCAAATAATTACGCCCTTAGAGAGCTAGCAAGTTGTTAACACCTGTGTGTGAATTATTTTATCAGCTATCAAGATAGCTAGGATTCTGAGAAAATTGAGACCAGAGAAGCACAATTTTTTAAAGACAAGAGAGAAGAAAATTTTCATTGGCTTCTTCCCCCCACTCCCACGCCTGCCCTCAATATATAGACTTCTCTTTACAAGTCAGAAAGTATTAAAAATGAAAGAAAATCATCGACAATCCTTCTATTTCTATTCACATTTGTATGTATTTCCTTTCCAGTATTTCATGCCTATATATTTTTAATCTGTGAGGTCTACATAATTTTGTCTTAACCCTTTTACCTTAACATTATAATATGACCATTTTCTTAGGGCTTTGAAAAAAATTTTAGAAGCATTATGAATGGCTGCCTGGAATCACATTTTGTGAACGCACTTCAAGTCACAACTACAGTGGAACGCAGAGGATCAGTCTCATGCCCACTGGCCAAGAACTCACTGAACTCCCTGGCCAAGCATAAGTTGGGTGTTCTCACCTAGTCCAACCAACTGAGGCTGAGGATAAGAGGAGTGGGGACAAAGTCACTCATAGAAGCTGCTGAGACCCCACTTTTATATCTTTGTGGATGATGGTGGGAATCAGGATAGATAAATCTAGAAAAGAGGAGCCTTGGCTGGGCGAGGTGGCTCAGACCTGTAATACTAGCACTTTGGGAAGCCGAGGCAGGCGGATCATCTGAGGTCAGGAGTTCAAGAGCAGCCTGGCCAACATGGCGAAACCCCATCTCTACTAAAAATTTAAAAATTAGCCAGGTGTGTTGGCAGGTGCCTGCAATCCCAGCTACTCAGGAGGCTGAGGCAGAGAGAATTGCTTGAGCCTGAGAGACAGAGGTTGCAGTGAGCTGAGATGGTGCCACTGCACTCCAGCCTGGGTAACAGAGCAAGACTCCGTCTCAAAACAAACAACCAAAAACAGAAGCCCTGGTGGGTGACTCATAGGCGTCCCCTACAACCTGTTCTTTCCTAACTCTTTCTTGGCTTTTGCATAGGACACACTATGTTAGGAGCTCTGTGAGGATCAGGGGCAACACTCAAAGGAGCTAAGAATCCAAATGAGGAAACATACATGAAATGAGAAGTTAAATAATAGTAACATTTGCTACATTTTTACAGAGCAGATATTACTATGTGCCAGGTTCTAATTATGTACATTTTCACAGAGCAGATATTATGTGCCAGGTTTATTATTTCATTTACTCTTCAGAATCATTCTATAAGCAAGCTACCAATATTCCAAATTTACAGATAAGAAGACTGAGGCTGAGAGAAGTCAAGTCACAGTCGTTAAAGGTAACCAGAATTTGAACTCAAGCAGCCGAAGCCCTCACTATTTCTACAGCACTGGGCAATCTCCCATGACTGCATCATGATCTGATCTTTTTTTTTTTTTTAATATATATATTTTATTGCACTTTAGGTTCTGGGGTACATGTGCAGATCGTGCAGGATTGTTGCATAGGTACATATATGGCAATGTGGTTTGCTGCCTCCATCGCCCCCATCACCTATATCTGGCATTTCTCCCCATGTTATCCGTCCCCAACCTCCCTACCACCCTCCGCAGCTGTCCCTCCCGTTTCCCCACCAACAGACCCCAGTGTGTGATGCTCCCCTCCCTGTGTCCATGTGTTCTCATTGTTCAACACCTATGAGAGAATATGCGGTGTCTGATTTTCTGTTCTTGTGTCAGTTTGCTGAGATCTTAATGGAGAAACAGACTCTCAGAATATTGGGCCTCATCTTACAGTGTCTCAAAAAAAAAAAAAATCCAGCACATCCTTTAATCCCTATTTTACCTCCATCCCTTGAGACTTGGCTTAGGTAAGCCCCAAAATTAAGTTAGAGAAGGGAATAGATCTCATCTACAAAATGCAATTATACCACGGCCAGATGAATAAATCCATATGAATACTGAAATACACACATGCCCTGAGCACTAATACTTTTCAAGAAAGGTAATGATGCAGGGGAAAAAAATGTCTCTGAAGTAGAGCATTTTGTAGGGGTTCCCAAATTCCTGCATGTTCAATCTCCGGGAAGTAGCATTCCCCTTTCTTGCAATAACAGACGGTTGCTCAAATGCTTCATAAGGAGTGGCAGGCATGGTCAACTGCAGGGCTTTGGTTTTGCAGAGTGAAGGGTTTATTTTTGCTTGTTTGTTTTGTTTGGTATTTCAGACAGGGTCTCGCTCTGCCACCCAGGCTGGAGTGCAGTGGCAAGATCTCAGCTCACTGCAAGCTCCACCTCCCGGGGCTCAAGTGACTGTCCTGCCTGTGCCACCACAGTAGCTGGGATTACAGGCGTGCACCACCACACCTGGCTAATTTTTGTATCTTTAGTAGAGACAGGGTTTCACCATATTGGCCAGGCTGGTCTCCAACTCCTGGCCTCATGTGATCCCCCTGCCTTGGCCTCCCAAAGTGCTGGGATTACAGACGTGAGCCACCGCACCCAGCCTGAAGGGTTTTTAACAGTTAATATTAAGATGTAACTCACATACTATACAATTCACTCATTTAAAGTGTATGGTTCAATGGCTTTTAATATATTCACGGAGCTGTGATTTCATCTCTATAATTTTAGAACGTTTTCATTAACCCCAAAAGAAGCCCTGCTTCCCTTAGTCCTCCCTCCAATCCACCCACCCCAACCCCCAGGCTTGGGCAAGCCCAAATGTACTTCCTGTCGCTATAGATTTGTGCTGGGCATTTCATATGAATGGAATCATGTACTATGTGACCATATAGTGAAGTGTGTGAGTTTGGAGCAAGAGCTGATTGGTTACAGGCATCAGAGGAAAGGCTGAGAGTACCACTTTTGCCTTCCCCACTGAACGCCTGGTGTCACCCCTCTAAATAAGTGTTGAATACATATTTAAAGATATTGGCTTGTAGCTGGGCATGGTGGTGTGTACCTGTCGTCCCAGCTATTTGGGAGGCTGAAGTCGGAAAATCCCCTGAGCCCAGGAGCTCAAGTCCAGCCTGGGCACACCGTGAGAGCCTCCTGTGTCTAAAATGAAAAAGAGTATTGGCTTGAAGGAAGCTAAATGATCAGTCTTCCTGTAGGTCCAGACTTGGATTACACCAGGCAATCAGCAAAAGTCTTCAAGCACTGACCCTTTAAGGATAAGGTCCCATCCAATTTTCTCCGTTTCTAAATGGGCAGTTGAGTTATTTGAGGGGCTTGTTAAAAACACAGATTCCTGACTGGGCACAGTGGCTCACGCCTGTAATCCCAGCACTTTGCGAGGCTGAGGTGGGCGGATCACCTGAGGTCAGGAGTTCGACACTAGCCTGGCCAACATGGCAAAAACCTGTCTCTACTAAAAATACAAAAATTAGCTGGGCATGGTGGCGGGCACCTGTAATCTCAGCTACTCGGGATGCTGAGGCAGGAGAATCACTTGAATCTGGGAGATGGAGGTTGCAGTGAGCTGAGATCACGCCATTGCACTCCAGCCTGGGCAACAGAGTGAGACTGTCTCAGAAAAAAAAAAAAAAAACCCACAGATTCCTGGGACCCTTCCTAGGAACTCAATATGTGTTGCATGGGATCCTTATAGAAGCAGCCATAGGGACCTTATCTCCTTACAAGTCCATCTCAATGACTACACCGAAATTCCATTTTACAGAGACCAATGGTGACTTTCCAGCATAAACATAACAGAAAACCTTGGAGACAACATCAAACTGCCGACCTGCTGGGCCTTATTTGCTGGATGAATCTGGGACGTCAGACAATCACTGTGCCTGAACTAACGAGGGGGCTGGGTGAGGTAGACACGCCTGCATGTTCTCCCAGCTCCCCTTTCTGGGTCTGAAAATTTATCTCTTCGCAGTGAGCAGAAATATTTTCCTTAGCTGGGTCCCCTGTTTTATGCCTTTGATTTACGGACGCTTCTCAACAAATAAACACAAGCTGACTGCCAGGTCACAGCCTCTTGGAGAGCTTTCCAAAAGCCTTCAAGAGTAAGGGAGACAAACTGGAACAATGTTTGGAAAATAATCCCAGTTGTTTATCACTTTCCCCGGGGGCTGAGATGGCAGTTGGATCTTAGCCCCTCACCGTCACCCTATGGGGCAGACAGGGTTTTATTAGCTGCTTTCTTCCAATAAAGAGAGGAGACTCAGAAAAGTTAAGAGGGTTTCCCAAGGTGCCCTAGGTGGGCAGTGGGAGCCTCAGCCCAGACCTTCGTTCCGGATTTCTAAGGACCTGGGCTTGCTGTGTTGCCTAACAGCCATAAATATTTTAGAGAAGCCTGCTGGGATGTAAGGAACTTCAGAGATTTTAGCCCCCGCCATTTAGCCACAGAGCCTGTGTTTATGGAGCCACTAATTCATTCTGACAGTGCCTGGTCACCCGCAGAGCCTCAGCAGGAAGATCTCCACATTTCAAGGATAGCCAGCCCAGGAGTTCTCCCCAAATGCCCATTCTAGGACATCTCAGATCTCTGCTAGACTTGCTCTCCCCACCATCAATTTCTCCCGGAAAAAACAAACATGACCTGGCTTATTTGTAAGCACAGGTGGCCAATCCATTTCCAAGACAGTCAAGACTCGGCCATTAAATCGTACTCGTGCATGTGTGTGTATGTGTGTGTGTGTGCGTGTGTGTGTGTGCTTTGTAATGACTTCTGTTTAAGAAGGCTGCTGTCGGATCTTCCTGTTTGATCTGAGTGTGGGACACAAGTTAGGGCTGTGTGTCACTGTGAGCACATGTCTGCTCACCCATGGACAGAAGAGAAGTTCAAGGGCTTTTTTGGGAGCAGCCTCAGCTGGGTGGTGACTGTTCCTCACCTTCCAGAAGCTGAGGGAGCTTCAGCAGCCACCTCAGGCGGGCACCTCTCAGTGAAGAATGAGACAGTCTGTCCCCAGACATTTCCACTGTGTCTCCAGCCACAGGAGGCTCTTGGGGCTGGAGAGCCCATGTGTGTCATGCTCTGTGCCTCTGTGATTTTCCTCTACCCTCACCACAGCCCACATGGGACATACTCCAGTGCTCACCGACGGATGAGAATACAGGCTCTGAGAGAGGAGACAGGTGCTAGAGAAATCCTACTGGTGCAATTAGGACTACAAAGGACGCGCCAAGGAGTGCTAGGCAGTGTTTGAAAGGAAGGTTTGGTCTGGGGGCTCAGAAAACACCTCACGAGGCTGGGCAAGGTGGCTTGCACCTGTCATCCCAACACTTTGAGAGGTAGAGGCAGGCAGATTACTTGAGGTCAGGAATTGGAGACCAGCCTGGTCAACAGAGTGAAAGCCTGTCTCTACTAAAAACACAAAAGTATTAGCCAGGCATGGTGGTGTGCACCTGTAGCCCCAGCTACTTGGGAGGCTGAGGCAGGAGAATTGCTTGAACCCAGGAGGCAGAGGTTGCAGTGAGCCACAATTGTGCCACTGCACTACATTCTGGGTGACAGAATGAGACTCTGTCAAAGAAAGTAAGAAAAGGAAGGAGGGAGGGAGGGAAGGAAGGAAAGAAGAAGGAAAGGAAGGAAGGAAGGAGGGGAGGAAGGCAGGAAGGAAGCAAGGGAGAGAAAGAAAGAGAGAGAAAGAGAAGGAAGGAAGGAAGGAGAGAGAAAGAAGAAAGAAAACAAGAGAGAGAAAAAGAGAGAAGGAAGGAAAGAGAGGAATAGAAAGAGAGAATGAAGGAAGGAAGGAGATAGAGAGAAAGGAAGGAAGAGAGAGAAAGAAAGAAAGAAAAAGAGAAGAAAGAAGACACCTGGTGAGCAGCAAGCCCTTTTCCAGCTGGATGCAGGAGGATGGCTAAGGGTTAATGAAGGTGCGAGGCAGTGCCAGGCGGGAAAGAGCAGCCGGGAGACGGGCTGGGACTGGCGAAAGGCTTGTGAGAGGGTGGGACACTGGGCAGTTAAAGAGCGCCAGCGTGATCTGGGTAGAAGGAGAAGTTACCAGGAAAGGAGGGCAGAAGCCAGGCTGGGGGAGGCCTTAGAGGACGAAGATTTAGAGGATGAAGATTCCGGACCTTTTTGTGGCATTAGCGCGTTAGTTTTTCATATGAAACCTGGATAGCAGGACCTTATATCACACCTTCCTGTGAGGAAATATTCCAGGTGTCACACGGCTGCTTTCCAAGGGACTTTGGGAGCACATCAGCCGATTCACAGGCTGAAGAGTGGCTCTGTTGGTTGTCTCTTCTCCTCTTCCTGTATCTACCTGTCTTCTCTTCCTATGCACATTGTACATTCTTTGAGCTCAAAGACACCGTGCTTTGTAGAACATCCTCCCCTCACCACCCACTCCCCCACAGCCTTCATTATTTCCTATTAAACAATTTTTGATAAGAAGGAGGGCATAAAAAAGATAAGGCGTCTGTCTAATGGCTCTATACTGGATGGAAATAAAAGCAACATTCTATCCAAGCTTAACAGGATATACGAGAGGTTGTTTTTTGAGATGAAGTCTCACTCTCGCCCAGGCTGGAGTGCAGTGGCACCATCTCGGCTCACTGCAAACTCCGCCTCCCAGGTTCAAACGATTCTCCTGTCTCGGCCTCCCAAGTAGCCGGGACTACAGGCGTGCGCCATCACGCCTGGCTAATGTTTTGTATTTTCAGTAGAGATGGGGTTTTACCACGTTGGCCAGGCTGGTCTCAAACTCCTGATCTCAGGTGATCCACCTACCTCAGCCTCCCAAAGTGCTGGGATTACGGGCGTGAGCCACCATGCCCAGTCAATATGCAAGAGATTTTCTTAAACTGCAGAGTCAAATCATGCTTCCCCTAGAAAAGGTGTGACCAGATAGTAAAGAGACTGGTTTCCATCTTCCAAACACAAAGGCCCATCTGATTACAGTGTCATCACATATAGAGTAATACATCTATTTCGCTATGTAATATGCCAATAATAAGTTCACGACCTGCCTATCACTGAAATTGCAGTGGGGGTTCATTGGTACGTTAGGTTGCAAGAGGCAGAAACTCAACTTGAATTAGTTTAATAAAAAAGTGAATTTCTGGGAAGGATCTGGTATAATGAGGAGGATGAGGGAGACGGGATTTGTATAAACATAGCCTCAACATGATTAGAATGAGCCTTTCCCAGGAGAAAGATCTCTGAACAAAAAAATCAATGTCAATGTCAACTAGTAGGCATCTACTATTTAGGCTTTGAAACTTGTTTCTATAATGTTTCTATAATTTTAAAACTTTTAAAATTTTTATAATTTTAAAATTTTATATAATTTTATAATTATAAAATTTCTATAATGTAGAAGAACACAGTGTGGTAAAAGAAAGTCACTTTTTGGGGTCAGACAAAACTGAATTTAAACTACTGATCTGCCACATACTAGTGCTAAGAACTTAGCAAATCACTTAAATTCTCCGAACCTCTTCTCAGCCAGGAAAATTACCATTTAAGGATTTAATGAGCGTGTGTATAAAAGAAAATAGCTCTGTGCCAGACACTCACTAAGAGCTTAATAAACCTTACCCCCATCCTTCTCTTCATTTGTCAGGGAATGAGGATTAATTACCTCTATTAAATGAGCCAATATATGTAGAGTACTAGGATAGTACCTGATTCAGGGTAAGATTGTAATCAAGGTTAGCTGCTATTATCATCACTTTGATAATATTTCTATTTCCCTATAAGAATACCCGTAAATGAATCCAATGACTTCCCATACTCCACACCTTCCTAGGGGAGAAAAACATTTTTAAAAGATGATCCTGCCCAGTGAGGTGGCTCATGCCTGTAATCCCAGCACTTTGGGAGGCCGAGGCGGGTGGATCACCTGAAGTCAGGAGTTTGAGACCACCCTGACCAACATGGTGAAACCCTGTCTCTACCAAAAATAAAAAAATTAGCTGGGCATGGTGGTGGGCACCTGTAATCTCA
>PVKP010009965.1:0-59247 GCA_004027715.1 Plecturocebus donacophilus | reverse complement strand
CAGAGGATACAAAAGAAAAAAGAATAAAAAAACAAAACAAAACTATGAAGCCTGACTATATGATCTAAAAAAAAAAAAAAGCCTCAAAAGCTGACAGTCGTTGGCCTTAAAGAGGAGGTAGAGAAAGTGATAGAGGTAGAAAGTTTATTCCAAGCAATAATAAGAGAACTTTCCAAACCTAGAGAAAGATATTAATATCCAAGTACAAGAAGGTTACAGAACACTAAGCAGATCTAACCCAAAGAGACTACATCAAGGCATTTAATAATCAAAATCCCAAAAGTCAAGGATAAAGAAGCGATCCTAAAAGCAGCAAGAAAAAACAAAACAAAACAAATAACATATAATGAAGCTCTAATGCATCTGGTAGGACACTTTTTAGTGGAAATCTTATGGTCAGGAGACAGTGGCATGCAATGTTTAAAGAGCTGAAGGAAAAAACATATTTTACCCTAGAGTAGTATATCTGCAAAAATATTCTTCAAACATGAAGGAGAAATGAAGACATTCCCAGACCAAAAAAAAAAAAAAAAAAAGCTGAGGATTTCATCAATACCAGCCCCACCCTACAAGAAATGCTAAGGAGAGTAAGTATTTCAACCTGAAAGTAAAGGAGATTAATGAGAAATAATAATCACCTTAAGGTACAAACTCAATGGTAATAGTAAGTACAAAGAAAAACACAGAACATTATAACCTTATTACTGTGGTCTGTAAACTAGTTTTATCCTAATAGAAAGACTCAATGATGAACTAACACAAAGGAGTAAGTACAACAACATTTCAAGACATAGTCAGTAGAATAAGATATAAATAGAAACAACAAATATTTAAAAAGTCAGGGGACAGAGTGAAAGCAAGTTTTTCTTGGTTACCTTTTTGCTTGTTTGTTTATATAAATAGTGTTAAAATGTTATCGAGTTAAAATCACTGCTTACAAGATGGCATTTGCAAGCCTATGATAACCTCAAAACAAAATAAGATATAATGGAAACAGTAAAAATAAAAAACAAGGCCAGGCACTGTGGCTTGCACATGTAATCTCAGCACTTTGGAAAGTTGGTGGATCACTTGAGGTCAAGAGTTTAAGACTAGGCTGAGCAACATGGTGAATCCCCAACTCTATTAAAAATACAAAAATTAGTCAGGTGTGTGGCACACACCTATTATCCCAGGTACTTGTGAGGCTGCGGCACAAAAAATCAGTTAAACCTGGGAGGTGAAGGTTGCAGTTAGCCAAGATCACACCAATGCACTCTAGCCTGAGCAACAGTGAGACTCTGCCTCAATAAAAATAAAATACAGTAAAAAAATAGAAAGCAAGAAACTAAATCATATCACCAGAAGAAAATCATCTTCAGTAGAGGAAGATAGAAATGGGGAAAAAACAAAAAAAGGAATAAAAAGAAGACCATAAAACAACCAGAAAACAAATAATGACATGGCAGGAGTAAGTCCATATTTATCAATAATAATAAACGAAATGTAATAACCTCTCCAATCAAAACACATAAACTGTCTGAATGGATGAAAAAAAAAAAAAACAAGAATCATTGATATATTGCCTCCAAGAAACACACTTCACCTGCAAACATAGAATAAAAATGAAGGGATTGAAAAAGATATTACATGCCAATGGAAACCAAAACACCCAGGAGTCACTATACTTAAACAAAACCAATTTCAGGATGAAACTATGAGGAGACAAAGAAGGTCACTCTATAATGAAAAATGGGTCAACTCAGTAAGTGGGTATAACTATTTTAAATATATATGCACCCAACACTGGAGCATCCACATATAGAAATAAAATATTATTAGAGCTAAAGAGATAGAAAGGACTCAATACAATAATAGCTAGAGACTTCAACACCCCATTTTTAGTATTGGGCAAGTCTTCCAGACAGAAAACCAACAAACATCACCCTTAATCTGCACCATAGACCAAATGGATCTAATAAATATTTACAGAACATTTCACCTCAGAGTTGCAAAATACACATTCTTTTTCTTAGCACATTGATCACTCTTAAGGCTAGACCATATGTTAGGTCACAAAACAAGTCTTAACACATTCAAAAAATTAAAATTATATCAAGCATGTTCTCTAACTACAATAGAATAAAACTAAAAATTAATAAGAGGAGTTTTGGAAACTATACAAATACATGAGAACTAAACAATATGCTCCTTAATGACCAGTGAGTCAATGAGGAAATTAAGAAGGAAATTAAAAAATATCTTGGAACTAACGATAATGGAAACATGACATGCCACAACCTATGAGACACAGCAAATGCAATACTCAAAGGGAAGTTTATGGCTACAGGGACTTACACCAAAAATGAAGAAAAACTTCAAATAAGCAATCCAACAATGCATCTTAAAGAAATAGAAAACCAAACCCCAAATTAATAGAAGAAAAGTCATAATAAATATCATAGCAGAAACAAATATAATTTCAATAAAGCAAACAAAAGATCAATGAAGCAAAATGTCTGAAATTTAAAGAAAGCTGGCAAACCTTTAGCAGACTAACTATGAAAAAACAAATAGAAGACCCAAATAAATAAAATCAGAAATGAAGAAGGAGACATTGAAAATGGATAATACGGAAATCTGAAGGAACATTAGTGGCTACTAATGAGCAACTATATGTGAATAAAATTGGAAAATCTTGAAGAAATGGACAAATTCCTAGATATATACAACCTACCAAGATTGATCCAGGAAGAAATCCAAAACCTGAATATGCCAATCAGAGGTAACTTGTTGAAGCTATAACAAAACATCTCCCAGTCAAGACAAGCCCAGGACCTGACAATTTCACTGCTGAGCTCTACCAATAATTTAAAGAAAAACTAATGCCAATCCTACTGAAACTATTCTGAAAAGTAGAGGAGGAGGTAATACTTCCAAACTTATTCTATGAGGCCAAAATTACGTTTATACCAAAACCGGAAAAATACGTTATCAATAAAAAGAAAAACTACAGATCAGTACCTTTGATGAATGATATCATCTTACCTCAGTTAAGATAGGTTATATCCAAAAGAAAGACACTAACAAATGCTGGCAAAAATGTGGAGAAAGGGGAACCCTCATACACGGTTGGTGGAAATGTAAATAGATAAAACCATTATCTAGAACAGTTTGAAGGTTTCTCAAGAAACTAAAAATTGAACTACCACATGATCCTGCAATTTCCCTGCTGGATATTTATCCAAAAAAAGGAAATTAGTATATCGAAGAGGTATCTGTACTCCTATGTTTGTCACAGCACTGTTTACGATAGCTAATGTTTGGAAGCAAACAATGTCCATCAACAGATGAATAAAGAAAATTTGGTACTTACACTATGTAGTACTATTCTGACACTAAAATTAATGCGATTCAGTAATTTTCAATAACATAGATGGAACTAGAGATCATTATGTTAAGTGAGGAAAACCAAGTACAGAAAGACAAACATCACATGTTCTCACTTATTTGTGAAACATGTGATGTGAAAGTCAAAACAATTGAATTCATGGACATAGAAAGTAAAGGACGGTTACCAGAGGCTGGAAAAGGTAGTGCGATGGCTGGACGAGTGGTAGAGATGGATAAATGGGTACAAAAATTTAATTACAAAGAATGAATAAGATCTACTCTTTGATACCACAATAATATGACTAGTCAATAATGACTATACATTTTAAAATAACTTAAAGAATATAGTTGGATTGTTGTAACTCAATGAATAAATTCTTGAGGCAATAGATATCTCATGTTTCATGATATACTTATTTCACATTGTAAGCCAGTATCAGAACATTTCATGTACTCCACAAATATATATACCTACAATGTACCCACAAAACTAAAAATAATATGAAAAATTTTAAATGTAAATGAAAATTTTAAACTAATTATCTTTCAACACATTTTCACAGTTTACAGAATCTTCAGAACACTTGATTGCAGGGAAAGATATTTAATACATGTATTTTGTAGCAGAATTAGTCACTGTTTAAAACTTTTGCAGCATGTTCAACACTCTGGCTTAAATCCGTTTTAGCAATTTTTCCTATAACTCATTTTGTATTTGGTTAGTTTTTCAGGGAAAGTCAGCAAAGATAGCTATTTTCTCCTAATTCCACTACTTCTCTACTCTACTATCATCCTACTCATCATTTTAAGGCTGTGGCATCAATTCCATAATTCTATGTTTTTTATTTTTGTAGACATTTTATCACAGAAATTATACAAGACTTTACTTTTTCCACAGTCCCTAGAGAAAAATCTTTCATAAGGAAGCCCAGTTCTTTTTTCCCGTTTATCCAGGATGTTGTGGAGGTAGAGGAGGTGAAAAAATTGCTCCGCTAGAGGTTTTGAATTGCTGGAGCTGATGACCATCACTATTCCTGCACAGCTTAGTTGGGTCCTAGTTCGTTTTGGGCTAGTTCTGAACCCCTAGACAGTGCACATAGGTGTGAAGTGGTTCCCCTGCTGGGTGGGGGTGGGACTGTTGTCAGTGGCAGCAGCATCAGGTATTTTTATTTTCTGACTTAGGAGAATGTATGCTTTGGCATCCTTTGTCCTGGTGGCAGGCTCCCTAATCTGCTGGGCCATCTGTTTCCTGGTGTGCACGGTGCTGTGTGGCCTCAAGTGCTATTAGCTGGCAAGCCAACATTGACTCTGAAGCCCTTTGGGTGGATGTGGGGGATGTTAGTGAGGCTCCCAGAATATACAGATACAGAAACTATTGGACCCCAGGGAAAACTGAAATACAGTTTGGCCTTGCTCTAAAAATGGTGCCATGCTGCAACACTTGGTTTTTGTGGCTAATCCACAGCATGAATTTCCTCTCTGGAACAATGTAGTCCCATGTATTTTAGTCAGCTCACTATACTACTAAATTCAGCGCCTCTGAGGGTTGAGGGCCTTTCCTGTAACTAGGACTGCAGGTGTCTGTGGTGGGAATATGAACTGCTGAGGATCTCTGGCTTACGTTTTCTCTATAATGGAAGTCCCTGCTGGCTCCACGCCAATCCAGCAAGTTGCCTTGATTCCTTGTGTATGTATGCTGCCATCTCCTGCTTCTGTGCCTCACATGGTCCCTGTTGCTTCCTTGGTGGTTTCCAGCATTCTCCCCTGGATGCTTTATTTTTTATATGGTTATCTACTTGCTGTTTTGGTTCTTCTTTGTAGAGGGGGCAAGACCTGGACACATCTAGTTAGTGGTCTTGATCTAGACTATTCTGTTTTTATAAGTAATATATTGCCTATACATTTCTTATTTCTTTTTTTTTTAATTTACAAAGAGGTTTAATTGGCTCACAGTTCCACAGGCTGTACAGTAAGCACATGCTGGCATCTGCTAGGCTTCTGGGGAGGTCTCAGGAAAGTTAGAATCACAGCAGAAGACAAAGGGGTAGTGAGCACCTCATATGGCCAGAGCAAGAGGAATAGAGAGTGTGCAGGGAGGTACTACACACTTTTTTTAACTTTTAAAAATATTTTATTGCACTTTAGGTTCTGGGGTACATGTGCAAAACATGCAGGATTGTTGCATAGGTACATATATGGCAATGTGGTTTGCTGCCTCGATCCCCCTGTCATTTATATCTGGCATTTCTCCCCATGTTATCCCTCCCCAACCTCCCTAACCCCTGCTGTCCTTCCCATAGTCCCCCACAACAGACCCCAGTGTGTGACACTCTCCTCCCTGTGTCCATGTGTTCTCATTATTCAACACTCACCTATGAGTGAGAACATGCAGTGTTTGGTTTTCTGTTCTTGTGTCAGTTTGCTGAGAATGATGGTTTCCAGGTTCATCCATGTCCCTACAAAGGACACGAACTCATCATTTTTCATGTCTGCATAGTATTCCATGGTGTATATGTGCCATATTTTCTTTGTCTAGACTATCATCGATTGGCATTTGGGTTGGTTCCAGGTCTTTCCTATTGTAAACAGTGCCACAATGAACATACGTGTGCATGTGTCTTTATAATAGAATCATTTATAATCATTTTTATGTGCCCAGTAATGGGATTGCTGGGTCAAATGGAATTTCTATTTCTAGGTTTTTGAGGAATCGCCACACTGTCTTCCAAACAGTTGAACTAATTTACACTCCCACCAACAGTGTAAAAATGTTCCCGTTTCTCCACATCCTCTCAGCATCTGTTGTTTCCTGGTTTTTTAATGATCACCATTCTAACTGGTGTGAGATGGTATCTCAATGTGGTTTTGATTTGCATTTCTCTAATGACCAGTGATGATGAGCATTTTATCATATGTTTATTGGCCTCATAAATATCTTCTTTTGAAAAGTCTGTTTATGTCCTTTGCCAACTTTTGAATGGGGTTATTTGTTTTTTTTTCTTGTAAATCTGCTTTAGTTCTTTGTAGATTCTGGATATTAGCCCTTTGTCAGATGGGTAGATTGCAAAATTTTTTTCCCATTCTGTTTGTTGCTGGTTCACTCTACTGATTATTTCTTTTGCTGTACAGAAGCTCTGGAGTTTAATTAGATCCCACTTGTCTTTTTTGGCTTTTGTTGCTAATGCTTTCGGTGTTTTAGTCATGAAGTCCTTGTCTATGCCTATATCCTGAATGGGTTTGCCTAGGTTTTCTTCTAGGATCTTATTTCTTTAAATATATTTATTATACCAATTAACAATTGTTCCATCAGTTCCACTAATTTTGTTTAAATTGTTATAAATTTGTCTTTTCTCATTTGTATTTGCATTTCCCAGTTTATTATTATTTTCAACTGAGTTTATTATCAGAAGTAGTATTCTGTTAAACTAGAGATCTTTTTTTAAAAAAAGTATAATTTGAGGTGTTTTCTAATTTCTATGCTTAAATACCCCACCATGACAGATGTCAGGCAATCATCATCACTCTATTCAGAGCTGGAAAGAGTAGCATTGCCAAGTATGAGAAATGGGCACAAACAGGTTCCATCACACAACCAGATTACTTACACTAACACTTAAAGTAGATTGAGGAGGGAGAAGGCTAGGTGTGAATTTTGCCCTTCCAGTGATTTGGAGAGGTGGAGGCAATCAGCCTTGGGATGAGGGTCCCTAACTATCACTGGATCCAGTAAAAATCACATCCCTTTGCTTTTACTCCAGCAGACAATTTCCCTCTTCAGGTAGTCATCATTAAATTCTTAGAAATATGAAGGCTTGAAAGAAAACAGTCACCTTAGTTTGCATAACAATATCCCGAAGATGAAAGGGAGGATATAAATTTGTAGAAGGGGAACTCAAGTACAGTTTTATCAGTCAGGTATAAGAGTCATGTAGTTATTTTAAAAGATAATGATTGTATGGGGATGCAGGCAGACCTAACCTTCAAAACTTCCCTTCACTCGATACTACTCTCACTGCGGCCCTCAGATGTGTTTCATCCTAGGATGCAAGCAGGAATCCTTTCCCCACCTCACCAAACACACACACACACACACACACACACACACACACACACACACACACTCACAAGAACTTTTCCCTCTCTCTTTCTCTGTTTCAAGACTGAGTTTCATTCTTGTGCCTAGACTGGAATGCAATGGTGTGGTCTGAGCTCATTGGAACCTCTACTTCCTGGATTCAAGTGATTCTCTTTTCTCTGTTTCCCAAGTAGCTGGGATTACAGGAGCCCACCACCAAGGCCGACTAATTTTTGTATTTTTTGTAGAGATGGGGTTTCACAATGTTGGCCATGCTGGTCTTGAGCTACTGACCTCAGGTGATACACGTGCCTCAGCCTCCAAAAGTCCTGGGATTACAGGTGTGAGCCACCACACTTGGCCCAAAACCTTCATTTTTCAAATGTTTCTAACAGTTTGTTGTTTTTGTAAATAACTATGATATTGTATGCTTTTTCTCCCTCATTTACTTAGATTCATCAATGTTGATCCTGAGGGAAGAAACTTGCAAATCTTCAAAACTTCTCCCCAGAGCATCTTATCATTTATACATAGCTAGACTATTGTGAATTCCTCTCTGACATGGATTTGATGCAGGGTATATTTCTGAACATTATATATAATTTATCTCTCTGGTCTGATGGTTTTTCACTCTATGGATATTAACAAAAGTTTAATATTCAACTTCAATTTAAGACAAAGAATTAAATCAAATTCATCTGTTTAGAACAAAAAAAGGATAATCATGATTGCCATAAGTAAGGAAAATAAGAAGAAAATCACCTCTGAATTCTTCTTCTAACAGTCTTTTACCTTGAAGTTGCCTGCATGTTGAAAAGAAAACAACTTATAAAAGACTCAAATGTAAACCGAAATAAGCACTGCATCACAGTTTTACCAAAATATCTTGTGAGTAAATCCCTTACTAATTTAACTACGTATCTAGAGATATGTGGCTATTGGGAACAACTCAAATTATTTATAAAACTGAAACATCTGAGGAAGATAATTATATTGCCCATATGCATGAAGATTCAGGCATTGTCTTTTACCTAAAAGACAATTTACTAGAAGTTTTGAGAATCTTGAGATTAAGTACTAACAATGCATACAGAATCATATTATGGAAGGCTGGATGTAAGAGCTCTTCTCTGAAATTTCTCACAAATTTGAAAAAGGAATAGTTATCTTGTAGGGTAACAAAGTGATTTAACTCCTTGAATAGAGCTGCATGTAAAATTGCTGAAATTGAGACATCCATACATCAGACTATTTTCTTAAATTTTATGAGAGTAAAAAGTATATTTTAAATATATTTCTTTGCATAAATCATGTATGTCCTTTTAAATAAGAAAATAGAAATATGTGGTATTTAATTCATTATAAACCTCTTATAAATATGAATTAATAAATTTAGTAGAGCAGGAAATAACTATTTAATTATATAGAATTAGAAAAAGTGAAAAGTATTCAAGAATCTGAAGGTACTCAAAGGTGTGTTTACATTATATTGTTTTTGCATCTATAACACTGACACATATCTCTAGCAATCAAAAAAAAACTTTGATTTGCAACTCAGTGATGAAACAGTTCCCTCTAGGTGAAAACTACTCATTCACTTTTATATTTTCAATATCTAGTGTGATTGGGCAGAGAGTTGGAGCTAATTAGCTATTTCTTATAAATGTATTTGACACACCTAACACTAAGGGGAAAATGGGTAATTAACAAATTGAAGTCATTACCAAGAAATAGAGCACATCATTTGTAATTTCCATTCTAAAACTATGTCTGTGTTATCAAAATATAGGTTTAATATTTCTAAAACAAAAGTACTAATTAGCATAATTTTTATTTTGTAAGGATCCAAAAGTTGCCAAATCTAACCACTTAGAAATAACTTTACTTTTAAATCCTCAAAAGTTTAAATACATCAGCTTGCTAAACATATATAAAGTATTTAAATATGTATTAAATTATTCCTTTGAAAGTATAGGATTTACATTTTTAAAATGATTCATTTGGTCACAGGTTGACAGTACTTTAAGATAAGTGACTATCACCACATGTATTTCATAATTCAGTAATTTTCTAATCTTATTAAAACATCATTTTGGACACCATTTCATTCAGGTGTTGCTTCACTTCTCGTCTTCATAATCTAAAGTGCAAATTCATGTTAATTTTAAAACATCCCAATTAATTTTCATGAATTCTAAATATTCATATTTTCATCTGTCATTTTTAATAAAATTATTATGGTTTGAATTAACTCCACCTATGAAAATAAACTGATTGCTCATGTGGTTTATTTTTAATATGCACAAAATGGCCAAAATGTCAGATAATATTATATTTTAGTCACATTTTTACATTAAACATAAAATATATTAGACTAATCAATTCTGTCTTCTACAAAGAAATTTTCCTATATGGAGGATCTACACCTCCTATTTGTGAGTAGAGATCACTTTTTTCACACCAAATAGGAAATAATGTTTTTTTATAAATCAGGCAATTCTTCTCCAGGAAGGTGTAGACTTGGTTTACTAGAGTCATCTTCATCCACAAAACACATTTTAGAAATACAGAAACATACTGTGTCTAAAAGTAGAAAAAAAAATGAAACCAGTTACAATGACAAACTGGCTGATTAACCTTTTCCACAGGGAACGCCCAAACATGCTTCTAGTGCAAGTAAGGACAGTTTATTATTGAATTCACAGCTTCATAGAAATGACAACTTTTAGAGCATGGATAATATCATACAAAGATAAAAAAAAATTCAATACTCCTCTTTGATTTTTGCTTCTTTCATTCTAGAGATTCTATTCAGTTTTTATACATTAAATAATGTTTGTGAAATAATGTAAGCTTCACAGGAACCATATTTTTTCATTGCAACACATTAAATCATAAATTTTCAAAGTGGTCTAGCATCTATTGCATTATAGGGAAAAGCTTCCTGAGAAAGAATTCTATTCCCCTGCTTCGTAGCCAAGAACACCAGTACTTATATGCATGTTGTTTCATAAGCACTGATGAATAATGTTGGAATTACTCAAGTAAAATTATAATAATTTCTCAGACTATCATAAGCTTATGTTATTTGCTTATGTATCATAGAAAGTATTACTTGTAAAAACTCCATATGTTTAATGACCTAAAACATCTATATTTACTTCAGGGTGTTTTCATGCTTGAAATTCATAACAAAAAATTAAGTTTATAATAAGATAAATTTATTTCAAAATCTAATAGAAAACACATTAGTAAAATAGTGGCATGGATTGCAACCAAGAACAACACAGTAATTCTTCTATGACTTCAAATGATTAGATAAGCATAGTATAAACATAAGAATCATCATGCTAGTACTATATGGTGTTAAATGGGAAATTTTGACTGGTGCCCTAAAATACAGATAAGATATCAAAGTGAGATGAGAGGTAAACAAAAATGCAAATTTATGAAGGAAATCAATTAGAACCATTCAGGTGGCTCTTGAAATCTTTCATTAACTTTAAACATATGAAAACATTAAAGAGAGATTTTGTGCAAGGAAATTTAATGGAAAATATGTTTGTAGAAAGAGTTGCTACTTTGCTGTGTATTCCAACCCTCACAATTAGCCTCTCACCATAAGACTGATGGAAAATGCAATAGTGAGACAGCTTAGGATGACTGATACTTGGCTCCCACATTTAATGGGATCCTTTGGGTTGGCATCTGACACTAAATGCCTGAAGAATCTTTTTGTTTTTGTTTTGTTTTGAGATGAAGTCTTGCTCTGTGGCCCAGGCTGGAGTGCAGTGGTGCAATCTTAGCTCACTGCAACCTCTGCCTCCCAGGTTCTTCAAGCGATTCTCTGGCCCAGCCTCCCATGTAACTGGGATTACAGGTATGCGCCACCATACCTGGCTAGCATTTTTATGTTTTTAGTAGAGACAGGGTTTTGCCACCTTGGCCAGGCTGGTCTCGAACTCCTGACCTCAGGTGATACCCCTGCTTCAGCCTCCCAAAGTGCTGGAATTATAGGCATGAGCCATTGTGCCCTGGCTATGCCTGAAGAATCTAAGACTAGTTTCTGCCACCATTGGACTATGGTAATACATGAGATAGAGGTAGAGATGTAAGGGCCAGAGAGAACAAGAGCAAGAGACAGAAAGAGAGAGAGAGAGATATTTTAGGAACTAAAAATCATCAATAAGATGGCAAATTGTATTTCCAATGGACTGGGATTGTTATACCCAAAGCAAGTTTGAAACAGAGGCGTCACACTCTGAGTTTGCTGAGTGTAATGCCGGTGTCCAAGAGTCAGCTAGTGCTCAAACCTCTCCGCCCAAAACAAAAGGCAGTCAACATTTTTATACCTGTCCATGGGTTAGGGGGTGGAAAGCAAATTGTTACAGAAGCTGAAAGAGCAGGTTAGGGAAGGGGGATCTAAAAATAAAGATTCTATTTAAAGTTGTTTGTCAAGCGGGATGTGGGGTAGGCAGTTACACAGCTGTAGGTACAGGATGTAGGGGCCAGTGGGCCCTGTTTCTCAGAAAATAGGTTACAAAATACCAGGTGTCTCAGGCTACAAAGTTTCAGAAACAGAGTGCCCTACATAGCTCAGGGTGATCAAAATGGAGTCAACAGGATTGCTTAAAATGAAGTCACCATAGCCAGGCTAGATTATCTCAGGATTAATTATGTAGAAAATAATGATATATTTAAAATTTTATGATTAGTTCCTAAAGATCTTCAGATAGCAGGAATCAATGAGGAAACTCCTCAGGAGCTGAGGAAAGAGCAGCAGCTAGAGTATAAAATCTGTTTTGTCTGAAATGGATGTCATGGGTAGAGAACAGTAGAAAACCTCTAAAACGACATAAAATATCCTACATGAGAATCAGTTTTAAATCCTTCCTAAGATTAGTATTTAAACTCACATTTTAAATTACTACAAATTAAGGAAGTCTCTATTTTCCCCTACTTGATATCCATGTTCTGAACCCTGGAACAGTCAAAAGTCATGACAAGCAGGCCAGAAAAGGAAATTATTCACAAACTTCATCATATCTGCCATTAGCATAAATACATCTCACATGAATATGACCCATCAGGGAGAGTGAAGAATGTTTAAATCAAAACCAAATTGTGGTTATAATTAATTCATGAAACTGGAGATTTACTTAATTGAGACTTATTTTTGGATTTAAAATGAGAGTAAGCCTATTCATTATTTTAGAGTAACTATAAAAGTCATTATTCCTCCCAGAGATTTTATGCATTGTCATAATGAAAATTCTGTCTACTAAATACATTTTAAATGGTAAGAAGGAAAGAATAATAAAATTGCTTTTTTAAATATCCCATGAATCAAGTTTATTGAATGTACTCCTTACAAGAAAATCACATCTGTATTTTTTATGTATCAAAATACAAGTATCTTTGAAGATAAAAATATTTTTAATAATGCAATAGTTTTCTCTCCCAACTTTAATTTGTGTTTTTAAGAATTATGGTCAGCAAACATTGATGACAAAGATCCTACATTGTTTCTACTATACAGGACAACTTAAAATCTGCTAAATACAGCCATACTGTTAGGAAAACCTCCAGGCAACAGAAGTGTTCAGTATAGAAGCAAAGTATAATTAGAGGGAGATACAATTCACTCAGATGCTCTTCAGAATAATCGGTAGGAGTCAAAGGACTTTTTACATTTATGCCTATATATATATATGAATATATATATATATATACACACATATATATATATAATCACATATATATAGAACCATATGTATTCTTTATGGTTTCATAGCAGCTATAAGTATTCAGGCTGTATAAAATAATGAGTATCACATACAACTGTAAAACTATAAACTTTATAAGAGCACTGTTGAAGTCCTGTTAATCACTTCTTTTCTATATTGGAGATTATAAAAACCACCCTACTCTTTGACATCTCATTTCAAAAACAACAAATTTGTCATTAAAGCAGAGCTACAAAGTCAAGTGTATTGATATTGCTGTTGACACTGCAGCATGAGAAGCTATATTACATTTTAATATTAACTTGAAAGTCCAACTCATAATAAAGATAAATCACTTTTAGTTCACAGAAAATAATAGACAAGGGAATTATATAGTGTCCTATATAATTAAAAATTGTATTAAAAACTAAGTTGCTTAAATTTCTACTTTTCAGCCTTATCAGCTTTCCCCATATTCTAATTTTTCAGGTAATAAAAATAAATTTATCCCCAATATTCTTCTGAAACTGTTCCTGACAAGATCATTGTTCACCTCCACTGCTCGATTCTCAGTTTTTATTGTACTCAAGTTCTGAGTGATAGTTATTACAGCTGACTGTTGCCTAGTTCTTTAAATACTTTCTACACTTCATCTCCAGGTCACCTCATTGATCTGGTTTTCTATAACACTTTCACTCCTTTTCAGTTCCATTTACTTAATTCTTTTCTTCCCAATCTCTGTTCTCAGTATCTTCTCTCATACTTGGTGATCTCATTAATTCCCTAAGTTTAAAAGCCATCTATACTTTGATACCTTCCAGATTATAACTATAATTCTGACCACTCTTCTAACGTCTTGACTCACATATCCTAGTGCCTGCCTGACATTTCCACTTAGGTAACTAATAAGTATTCAAATATTACCTGCTTAAAGTTAAAATACACATTTTTATCTCCAAATATGACACTTCCTTTTGTCCAGATGCTTGGTCAAAAAAACTCAGTGGCATCTTGAATCATCTCTTTATCCCACATCAAATGCATCATTAGGTCTTCTTGCTTTTCAGACACAGGTTCTAGTCAATATCCTTTGTTGTCTTTATTACTGTTAAAGTCAATTTACCTGTCTGTTCCCACTTTTTCTTTTCCAGTTATAGTATTCTTCTCCATGGAATCTAAATGATCTTTTGAATATGTCAGTCTTATTGTACTCCTTCTCCATTTAACTTCTCCAGTTTTTTTAATACACAAAAGATAGTATCTGACCACCTTACAATGGCTACCTCATCATATGAACTAGCACACAAAAATCTCCTTACTTTATATCTCCATTTTCCTTGCACATGCCATTTCAGACTGCATTCTTTACAGTTCTTTAAACACTTTACAAACATCTACTTCTGGCTTCTTAATTCTTTCCCATATATTGACATGGCATGGCACTTCCTATGGTGTGAATGCATTCCTTACAATTCATGTGTTTGAAAATTAATCCCCAATGTAGGTCATGAGGGCTTTGCCCTCACAAATAGAACAATGCTGTTATAAAAAGGGCTTATGGGATTGGGTTCCCTTTTATGCCATGTAAGGGCACAGCATCAGTCCCATTTCGCTCTTCCACATTTCATCATGTGAGGATGCAGCAAGAAAGCCCTTAGGTGACAGCCAAGCCTGCTGGCACCTTGTCTTCATCTTTCCAATCTCTAGAACAGTAAGAAACCCACTTCTGTTCGTTACAAATTACCCAGTCTGTGGTATTCTGTTACAGCAGCGGACGAAGGCAGTGCCCATTAACACTTTATTCAGATGTCTGCTAAAATGTCACTTCATAAGAAAATCCTCCTCTGACCTATTTTATTAAAATTCTGACTCATATTACATTCTGTTCTAGTTATCTGCTTTATTTTCCTTCTTAGGATTTATCACCATCTAGTATTTTATTTTATACTTCCTTGTTTATTGCCTGAGTACTCCTAAAATGTCACGTCTGTTAGGGAAAAGACATTGTCTTTTATTCACTGCTATATAGTATCTAGCAGAGAGGTGGTACTAAAAAATGTATTAAGTAAACGAATGACTACCACATATGGTATCATACTGGAAAAGGGTTAGTGCCGTAATGTGAAGAGGGTTCAAATATTCATCTTTAGGGTGATGTAATGGCAGTGAACCTGTGTCAAAATAATTGAATTAATGGAGTAGATGAATAAAATTCCTTCGATTTTAACAAAAGTTAAAACATATGTAGATACATAAAAATTAATTGAAGTTAGAAATATATACTAGGTAAGCTATATGTCAAATACACATGAGCTTAATTGAAGTTAAACTGGAAATCTATCTATAAATATGTTTAATGTATACTTATATTTATTACTGCATATTCTATAAATAATAATTATATGTGTGATAATGTAATTAATATATATTTCCAACTACAATTAAACTAATACTAAAACATAGAAAATAGTTTTTAAAAATTTCTGCAGAAAGTCATATATTGAAATATTGCCATATTAACTATTCAAGAGAATGAGAAAACAAACCTTTATCTTAATCTCATAAAGAATATATCATAAGTCATACTAAAAGGATTAATAAGGACAATCAAATGATATATGAAAGTCAGCAAAAGGCATTATGGTAACTATGATTTTTAAGCTACTATCATTAATAATAGGCTATGCTAATAGTATATTGCACTTTGAGATATTTGCCAATTTTTAACAAATGTAACCATTTGTACAGTAACAACTCTACAATTTCAGTGATATTTAAAGAAATATAATTCTCATTTCAATATTTGACAGACTTATTAAATTTCACTATAAATATATATTTGAAAACCTCCTTTATGATTTCTAATCTAATACTTTTTTCCATTTCAACTACACTAAAATGATACACAGAAAACAATGTAAAAATAAACTAAAATTCAGTTATGTTAGCAAACGATATTAAGCTATACATTAAAAAAGACAAATTTAGAAAAATGATGGAAATATTAGAGTCTGATTCAAAAATGAAATGCCCCAAAGTTACAATTTGTAGGTGTCACTGGAAGGAGAGAGTTTGTAAAGATGTACATTTAATAAGATATCATATTATTAAAATTAATACCATGCTTCATGGATAAATGAGGACAATGTAATCATGGCTATATTGGTTTATGTCATTGGCATTACAATTGTGGTAAATTTATCTAGTTTGTACTACCTGTATTGGCCATAATTCATAAATGAAAAAGATGTTTTTCCATGTTTTTATGGCTTGATAGCTCACATTTTTATCACTGAATAATATTCCATGACATGGGTATACCTCAGTCTATTCGCCTATAGATATCCAAAAAAAAAAAAAAGGGAAAAAAAGGAACTTTAACTACTACATAGCTCCATGACAAAAATTTGAGATAAATCATAGACATAGAAATATGAAAACTTAAACTGAAAAAAATCTTCATGACCTAAGCATAGGCAAAGATTTTTTAGAACTCAAAAAATATGAATGACAAAAAGGGATAATTTTATGAAAATTAACTTTTTGATCATCAAAAGACAACATTTATATTAGTATTTTATTGTGATGTATAACCACTTACTATAAACTTAGCAGCTTAATATCCATTTACTGAGTTACAGTTTTGTCATTCCAAATCTAGCACAAGCTGTTTGGTTCTCTGCTAAGTATATCACAATGCTGAAATAAGGGCATATTCTGTATTTATTTCTTGTCTGTTGCCTCTGGGGGTAAAACTGCTTTCATGGTCATTATTATTGACAGAATCCAGTTCTGTAACTGTACAACTGAGGTTCTTGATTTCTTGCTGACTGTCAATTCCTAGAAGCCATATGCCTTCCTTCCCACCTGATGTCTTCCATGAGTTTCTGACTTCCACTTCTGTGACCAGCTGCAGAAATATCTCTGCTTTTAAAGGGCTTATTATGCCTGTGTAATATCCCTAGTTTCTGGTCAACTGTTTCTTATTAAATAACATAATCACAGAGGTTTAAAACGATCAAATTCACAGTCCTGGAAGCTATATATCAAGTTAAGAGGGTATAAGCAATCTGTGACCATCTTAGAATTCTGCTCACCATAATCCACACTCTGATCCCAAATATTCATGTCTCTTACAAATAACAAATATAGCCACCCCTTCCCAAGGTTCCTAAGGATATTATCGCATTATAGCATAACCTTAAGTCCAACATTTTATCCTAATATCCTTGGCTCAAAAGTAAAAATTTCTCATCTAAGTTTGGTAAAATGGATGTCCTGAGTATACATTCATTAAGTACAACTCCTGTGGCATATTTTTTCTGAAAGTGTACTTTAAAACTAATTGAATAATTTATTTGTTGCAACACTCCCAGTATACAATGGGATAGTCATATGACACCAATGATAGATATTTAAAATAAAGAGAGAATAGTTCAAATAGAGAGAAAGTGGAATGTAAAATGAAGTCACTGTTCCAGAGCAGTTTTGTAATCCAGCTGGGCAAACCAGAGTCAGAGTTTCTAAATTAGGGTTGAGTCCTGGAAATAATCTTCTATGGCTGTCATTATTGGCCTCTGGGATTTCAGCCACATCCTTGGTGCTCTGGCTTTCACCCTGAGTCATGTTTCTATCTTCATGAAAGGTGGTAAAAAAAAATAATAATAATTAAAGTTGAGTAGTTGTAACACACTGTGAGTAGTTTTGCAGGTTTTATGGCCTACTTTCATTTTGTATTCTCTCTGTCTCTCTCTTTGAGATAAGATCTTTTGCCCCATTGCCCAGGCTGGAGTGCAGTGGTGTGGTCTGGGCTCACTGCAACCTTATGTTCAGTCCATCCTGATTCTGTTCTCACTGATGGAACCTTGTTGGCCTTACGTGGATTTCACAGAGGATGACTCATAGACAAAAACCAACAACCACAGGTGATTCTGAGATAATCATTTCTCTACCTTTTGCTTCTGCTGACATGGCTAAGGGACAATGCCTGTAAACTTCCTACAGTCTCTCAAGTTAGATTGCTAAGATCTGTGAGGCAAACCTTTGATCTTTTTATGCCATGCTTTTTGCATGCAATTTTAATGCCTTTCACCATCAGGGAAGGCTGAGAATTTCTCAAATTATCAACTTTTGTTCCTTTTTGTTGATTTGTTCTTTTCTGTATTGATTTCTTTCCTTTCAGTTTACGTAAGCAGCAAGAAAGCAGGGAATGTTCTCAACACTTTAATTAGAAATCTCCTTAGTTCTATATCCAATTTGTCTTTTACAAGTTCTGCTTTCCACATAATTTCAGGGCACATTTGACCAAAGTTTTGGCAATCACATAAAAATATCTTCTTTTTTTCAAGTTTCCAATAACATGCTCTACATTTCTTCTAGGTGGTCTCCACATCATTCTTAAAGTTTAGAATTCTAATAAATGTATGTTAATGGTAATTTAAGGCTTCTGTTAAGACAATCCAGAATTTTTCTATAAGGTTCTCTCTTCCTTCTAACTTCTAACCAGCACTATCTGTAATGTCTCTATTTCTACTAACAGTCTGTTCAAAGCACAATAGGCTTTTAAAAACACTCTTTAAAATTTTCTCAGCATTCTTCCACAGACCAATTCTAAAAGCACTCCTAACATTTTATATTTTGTTATAGCAGTACCCTACTTCTAGTACAAAATAGGCCTATTTAATTATTAGAAACTTTTTAATACTACTAACATAGAAGCTTTATTTTTTTAATTGCTACACACATAGCAGCTTAAACCAACATCCATTTATTGACTCACACTTACATAGGTCAAAAATTTGACTCTGTAGCTGAGTTCTCTGCTTGATATATACATAGCAGAAATCAAGGATTTGTTGGACATAGCTCTTGTCTGGAGGCTTTGAGGAAAATTCTGCTCCCAAGCTCATTCTTCTTGTTAGCAGAATTCATTCAACTGTGAGAGCAGGACTAATGCCTGATATCAGCTGGGGATGGCTCTAAGTAACAATACTCCCTGCATTATTTAACACTAGTAGTCTCCCTCAACTTTCAAGCCAGCAATGGAATATCCAATCCTTCTCATTTTTTTTAACATCTTATTTCCTCTTACTACAATCTTGAGAAAAATTGTGTTCAAAAGCTGCTTTTAAAAGACTCATGTGATTAGGTCAAGCACAGCCAAATTATCTCTCTATCTTAAGTTTAATTGCACCAAATAAGATGGGATTTTACTTCCCTGATTATGTTAATAAGAGTAAAATTTACCAAATTTAGAGTTCTGGAGATTATGCAGGGATTGTACACTAGATAAAAAGGTATAAAACATCTCAGTGGTCATGACAGAATTCTGCCTAGCAAACAATTTTAAGGAAAATAATAGATAATCAATGGATTGGAAAAACTGTGCAGCACATATATGTGATAGAAGAGTCATATCTGAAGAGTATAAGGGCATTCTAAAAGTCAAGAATAAAAAAATAAACAACTCTCTAAAAATGGGCTGAAAAAAGCTTCAGAAAATAAACAAAAAACTGCTTAAAACATTTAGTTATCAGGACATTGCATATTAAAACTACATTGAAATACCATTTTACGCTTAATAACTGCAGTTGAAAAGAATTAAACAAATAATATTTAAACTTAGTGAAGATATATAGCAACTAGACATCACGTTATTTATGGGAATGTAAAATGATATATCCATTTTGGAAAACTGTTCAATATTTCCTTATGAAGTTAAATATATATGTTCCCCATGACCTAACCAATTCCATGCTTGGTTGTATTAATTCAGGAGAAATGAGAATATATGTTGAGAAAAATACATTTACAAGAATACTCATAGCAGTATTGTTTATATAAGAGAAAATTGGAAATGAGAAATGCCAATCAACAAGAGAATAAATTATAATTATGTAATAGAATATTAGGCAGTAATAAAACCTGAATACAACAGCATAAATGAATCTTAGAACATTCTAATAACATTCTAATTACACAACATTCTAATAACATAAAAGTCAAACACAGCAAAAGTGCATATCTTAGTATTCCATTTACATGAAACCTCCTCAAAACACAAAATTTGTTTACAATGATAGAAATCACAAAGCAGTTACTTCTTGGGAAATAGGATTGGGTTGGAATTGCTCAGAAAAGAGTATAGAGAAACATTCCAGGATAAGAAAAATATTATTTCGGTTGATTCAAATAATGTTAATGAGAAAATAGAAACTTTCACTTAATTTATATTTATGGTATTTATTGAATTGAACACTAAGATCTGTGACTTTTATTGTATAATCATTTCACTTTAATAAAATATATAATAAAAATAATACAATAGATCTATATTATTGATACATATCTAGAGCTTAGAACCACATGAAGTGTTATGTAAGAAAGAATAATTTTCTGTAAGATCTGTTTAAAAACTATAGTTTTTAAGAATTATCCATTTAGATGGTATTTATTTTCTCAAGTTTTTAGTTTGTGGATGCAATAGGGAACATACAAATAGAGTATTATTCTTATATACACACTACAGAAGATTTGCCAGTTATATATGAAATATATTTGTGTGCAGTCATTTCTTTCTATACTGATAATGTGTTTAAAGATAATTTCCCACTTCATAAAACTGTAAAAATATATGAAAGGAAGAAAAAAGTATATATAGAATATAGAAGAAAATATATATTATATATTACATACATTATATTTAGAAGAAAATATATGTATATTGTATATTACATAGATGTAAAAGTTTTCTTCTAAAAGTGTTAAAAACTATTTTTTTCTGCTTGATAACATCTGTATTGTTAGGAGAATCTCAGTAGTACAATTGTAACAAATCCTAATCATGAAAAAGAAATTGGTAGCATGTAGTCTTTGGCACTTTGATGCTAGAGGTTGTGATACTCAGGGACAACTTTTATGATGAGAACTGAAACATTTAATGTTTTTTAAAAGAATCATAAAGGTTGGGACAGTTAACTTGGGAGATTCAACCAGAATATTTGAAGAGCAGCAATTCATCTACCTCCACACATCTTGGGAATGTACACCACTCAAAAATTCAAGTATTCAATAGCTACTATATTATTTTTGTGAGTTTCATATAAATGGAATAAATTATGTGCTTAATTTGTGTTTTACTTTTTTGTCTTTATAATGTTTTAAGATACATTCATACTGTTCTATCAGTGCATTCATTTTAATAACTGAAAAATAATGACTCAATACTATGGAGGTAGTAGCCACAATAAGTCAATAAATGAATAAGATAAAAAAAAATAGAGGTAGTTTCCTCAGGTAACATGTTTTTTCTTGTTGAACCATGATGTTGTTCATTATTCTGAGATTCCTTTTCAAAAAGTGATTGTAATGCTAATCTCTCAGTGAAATCACTCATAAGATGCATTTATATTACCTTCATAATACATACCAATATTTCCAAGATTTCAATTACTTTGTCATACATATGTTGTATATTAGTGTACATTGAACATTATATCTGTTATGCATTATTGTGTAAATTAAGCTCATGCTATGTGCTGTGGGTTGAATTGTGTCCTGCAAAAGGTAATTTCTAACCTTCAGTCTCTATGAGTACTATATTTGGAAATAGGGTCTTTACAGATACAATCAAGGCCATACTGGATTAAACTGGGCTCTAAATTCACTAACTGCTGTCCCTATAATAAGATTATGACAAACTCACAGCCAATATCATACTAAATGGGCAAAAACTGGAAGCATTCCCTTTAAAAACAGACACACGAAAAGGATGCCCTCTCTTACCACTCCTATGCAATATGTATTGGAAGTTCTGGCCAGGCCAATCAGGCAAGAAAAAGAAATAAAGCGTATTCAATAAGGAAAAGAGGAAGTTAAACTGTTTCTATTTGCAGATGACATGATTATATATATGGAAGACGCATTGTCTCAGCCCAAAATTTCCGTAAGTCGATGAGAAACTTCAGAAAAGTCTCAGGATACAAAATCAATGTGCAAAAATCACAAGCATTCCTACACACAAATAATAGACAAACAGAGAGCCAAATCATGAGTGAACTCCCATTCATAACTGCTAAAAAGAAAATAAAATACCTAGAAATACAACTAAAAAGGGATGTGAAGGACCTCTTCAAGGAGAACTAGGAACTACTGCTCAAGGAAATAAGAGAGGACACAAACAGTTGGAAAAACATTCCATACTCATGGTTAGGAAGAATCAATATCATGCAAATGACCACACTGCCCAAAGTACTTTATAGATTCAGTGCTATCCCTATCAAGCTACTATTGACTTTCTTCACAGAATTGGAAAAAAACAACCTCAAACTTCATATGGAACAACAACAAAATAATAATTGCATAGCCAAGACAATACTAAGCCAAAAAAAGAGAAAAACAACAAAGCTGGAGGCATCACACTACCTGACTTCAAACTATACTATAAGCATACGGTAATAAAGGATGATACTGGTACAAAAACAGAGATATAGACCAATAGAACAGAACAGAGGCCTCAGAAATAATGCCACACATGTACAACCATTTGGTCATGGTGCAAACCACCCTGGCACATGTATACCTATGTAACAAACCTGCACATACTGCACATACACCCCAGAACTTAAAGCATAATTTAGAGAGAGAGAGAGAGAGAGAGAGAGAGAGAGAGAGAGAGAGATCTGGAGACAAAGCCTGACAAAAAGTAGCAATGGGGAAAGATTCCCTATTTAATAAATGATGTTGGGAAAACTGGTTGGTCATAAGCAGAAAGCTGAAACTGAATCCCTCATTACACGTTATACAAAAATTAACTCCAGATAGAGAAAATATTTAAAGATAAGATCTAACATCAAAAAACCCTAGAAGAAAACCTAGGCAACACCACTCAGGACATAGGCATGGGCAAGGATTTGATGACTAAAACATCAAAATCAATGGCAACGAAAGTCAAATTAGAGAAATGGGATCTAATTAAACTTAAGAGCTTCTGCATGGTAAAAGAAACAATCATTAGAGTGAACCAGCAACCAACAGAATGGGAAAAAAATTTTGCAATCTACCCAACCAACAAAGGGCTAATATCCAGAGTCTACAAAGAACTTAAACGAATTTATAAGAAAAAGCCAAGAATCTCCATCAAAAAGTGGGCAAAGGGTATAACAGACACTTTTCAAAAGAAGACATATATGAGGCCAATAAACATATAAAAAAAGCTCACCATCACTGGTCACTAGAGAAATGCAAATCAAAACCACGTTGAGATACCATCTCATGTCAGTTAGAATGGCGATCATTAAAAAATCAGGAAACAACAGATGCTGGAGAGGATGTGGAGAAATAGGAATGCTTTTACACTGTTGGTGGGAGTGTAAATTAGTTTAACCATTGTGGAAGACAGTGTGATGATTTCTCAAGGACCTAGAAATAGAAATACCATTTGACTCAGCAATCCCATTACTAGGAATATACCCAAAGGATTATAAATCATTCTATGATAAAGACACATGCACATGTATGTTCATTGTGGCACTGTTCACAATAGCAAAGACTTGGAACCAACACAAATGCCCATCAATGATAGACTGGATAAAGAAAATGTGCACATATACATCATGGAATACTATGCAGACATTAAAAGGATGAGTTTATGTCCTTTGCAGTGACATGGATGAAGCTGGAAACCATCATTCTCAGCAAACTGACGCAAGAACAGAAAACCAAACACTGCATGTTCTCACTCATAAGTGGGTGTTGAACAATGAGAAAACATGTGACACAGGGAGGGGAACATCACACTGGGGCCTGTTGTGGTAGGGCACTAGGGGAGGGAGAGTAGGGAGTGGGGGTATAGGAGAGGGATAGCATTAGGAGAAATACCTAATATACACGATGTGGTGATGGATGCAGCAAACCACCATGGCACATGTATACTTATACAAACCTGCACGTTCTGCACATATACCCCAGAACTTAAAGTATAATTAAAAAGAGAGAGAGAGAGAGAGAGAGAGAGAGAGAGAGAGAGAGAGAGATCCGGAGACACAGAGAGGCAAAGGATAGATGACCATAAGAAGATACAAGCAGAAATTGAAATGATGCCTCTATAAGCCAAGGATCATTGCCTAAAATAACCAGATGTCCTTCAATAACCAGAAGTGAGGAAGCCAAAAAGGAATTGCAATTTAGAACCTTCAGAAGGCGTATTGACCTTGCCAAAAACTTGACTTGCGATTTAGCCACTAGAACTATAATAGAACAAATTTATGCTGTTTTGAGACACCAATATGTGTTAATTTGTTACAGGATCCTTACATTATCTGACTTCAAACTATATTACAAGGCTATTGCAACAATAATAGCATGGTACTGGTATTTTAAAAAAGGCACATAGACCAGTGGAATAGCTTAGAGAGCCTAGAAATAAGGCTGCACATCTACAACCATGTGATCCTCAACAAAGCTGGCAAAAACAAGCAATGGGGAAAAGACTCCTTATTCAGCAGTGCTGGGGTAACTGGTTACCCATATACAAAGGATTGAAACTGGACACCTGTTTAACACTATATACAGAAGTCAACTCGAGATTGATGGAAGACTTAAATGGTGAACCCAGAACTGTGAAAACTTTGCAAGATAACCCAGGAAATATATTTCCAGACAGAGGAACTCGCAAAAATTTCATGACAAAGTCATTAAAGGCAATTGCAAGAAAAGCAAAAATTGACACATGGAACCTAATTAAACATGAGAACTTCTTCGCAGCAAAAGAAACTATCAACAGAGTAAAAACATAAACTACAGAACAAGAGAAAAATTTTGCAAATGATTTATCAGACATAGGTCTAATTCCAGCATCTATAAGGAACTTAAACAAATTTACAGGAGAAAATCAAACAATTCCATCAAAAAGCGGGCAAAGGATATGAACAGACATTTCTCAAAAGAAGACAAATATGTAGCCAAAAATAATATGAATAAAAGCTCAATATCACTGATCATTAAAGAAATGCAAATCAAAACCACAATGAGATACTATTTTACGCCATTCAGAATGGCTATGATTAAAAAGTCAAGAAATAACAGACACTGGCAAGGTTGCAGAGAAAAGGGAAAACTTATACACTGTTGGTGGAGTATAAATTAGTTCAATCATTTTGAAAAGCGGTATAGTGATTCCTTAAAGAACTAAAAGCCTAACTACCATTCAACCCAGCAATATAAATACCCAGAGGAATATAAATATTTCTGCCATAAAGACACATGCATGTGAATATTCATTGAAGCACTATTCACAATAGCAAAAAAGCAACCTAAATACCCACCAATGACAGATTGGATAAAGAAAATCTGGTACATATACACCTTGGAATACTATGTAGCCATAAAAGACAAGATTACGTTCTTTTGCAGAAACATGGATGGAGCTGGAGGCCATTATTCTTAGCAATTTAACACAGGAACAGAAAATCAAATACAGCATGCTCTGACTTATAAATGGGAGATAAATGATAAAAACTTATAAACACAGTGAAGGAAACAACAGACATTGAGTTCTACTTGAGGAGCGAGGGTGGGAAGAAGGAGAGGAACAGAAAAGATACATATTGGATACTGGGCTTAATACCTGGATGATGTTACAACATGCACAACAAACTACCATGGCACATGTTTACTTATGTAACAAACTTTTACATGTATCCACAAACCTAAAATAAATCTTTAAAAAATAAACTAATATGTATGTTCCTTATAAAAACTTATTGTTGTCTAAATAATTAGATGGAAATAACCTATCTATTTTGATGAATAATTTCACTTCTTGTATTTGAATTTTTTTCTTACTTTGCCTTACATTTAGCCATTTTGTGTAAAATAGTCTCCAAAGATTATATTACTATCATTAAAATCTAAATTTGAATGAATTTCTACTATTTTTTTCTGTGATATCACCTATGTGAGGTGGCTTATACCTGCAATCCCTACCCCTGGACAGGCTAGGGGCGGGGGATCCCTGGCGCCCAGGAGTTCAAGACTGCAGTGAGCCATGATGACACCACTGCACTCCAACCTAGTTAACAGAGTGAGATTCTATCTCCAAACACACAAACAAAAACTAAAATAACATATACTAATCATAGAAATGCTTTTGAGCAACAAATCTCCTATGTTCATTTTCTGTCACATTTACTTTCCTCAGAGAAGTAATTTCACTAAATTTTCATGTGAAAGGTCAGTAACCATTTATTGTAAGACAGGGTTTGCTCTCTGTTGTCTTAGGTAAATTTCACAGAATTTTATTAACTTGTCAAAATTTGGACTTAAGATAATAATTTAATTGAATTAAAGGCCACAATGAAAAGAGTTAAATGTCTAACAAAACATATTCACATATATATGAATAGGTAAATATGTATTACATATATTATATATATAGTATATTTGCTATATATATAATATATATATACACATACTCACACACACACACACACATATTTGAGACAGGGTCTCACTCTGTCACCCAGGCCGGAGTCACTTACTCTTATAAATACTGATTATTTTATTAAATATGATTATCTAGAGCCCTGTAATATTAATAGGTCATTAAGTAGGTCAAAACAGTCAAGACCATTACTCCTAACTTGCTTTGTTAAACCATAGCTAAATTTCAGGATGATGTTTAGAAATATGCTTCTTGGGCTTTATATTTTACATGGTTGAATGAAGCAAATTACTTTTGATGAGTTAATTCCCAGATGATCTAGTTAGCTACCAGGACACTATAGTCATAGCTTATAGCTCTAAGTTCAGCAAACCATGTGGCCTCAGAACAGACAGATAGATGCTCAGGTAAGAAATGGCTAAATGCAAATCTAAATCGGCACTACTAAAAATCAACGAGCAGTGTGATGGTTAATACTGAGTGTTGGAGAAAAGTAATGTCTGTTCATACATCTTTTACACGAAAGGATAGGATCAAAAACTCTCACAACTTAAGAAATATTACTGGGATGTAATCAGCATAAAAATCAGAAATTGTGGCAAGTTAATAATTTCCCTGCAATTTATTGATCGAACTGTTCTTTATTCATTGCCTTTTTATAGAATGATTTGTAATATAATTTTAAAGAATCATTTATGCATTTCAGTATTTCCTGAACATTTTACCTGTGTGTTTTTCTGCTCCCCAGACCATTTTTGTACCTGAATTATTGAAACATAAAATAACGTCTCAGCTACTGAATACTAGAAATATAAAACATTAATTAAAATTGTCAACTTTATGAAATTAGTTAAGCTTAACTATACAATTATGAGACATTACAATTATCATTGTCATATATTTAAATGGTGTATCTGGATAGTTTTAGTTATTACAATAAAATAATTATATAACTAACAAAGATGAACAAAACTGTATGGCCTGTACAACTATATATAAGAAACCATGGTTTATATATAAATACCAGAACTTGTGTTTTAACTGTAAATAGTAAGCAAAAATGTAAAACAGTTAAATTTTATTCTAGGAATGCATGATTTTTGCCAGTCATTCAAAATTCAAAACTTAATCCAACTGTACATTACATTACCAAGTAATATTTAGCGGAGCAATTACTATATGGCCAGTAGCTGCCTTTCTAACATAACTGATTAAAAAATATATAAACATGAATAATAATATTAACAAACATTTAAAACATATTCATAGAATGTGTATAATGAAAAACATATGCCTATAAATGCATATGACTTGTGTATGTATCATGGGCTGCAAATTTATTACCTTCAAAAGAGAAATGAGCATATTCAGATTACACATTTAATATAAAAATTTATTATTGTTTTTAATTACAAAAGCTCATTTAAAATAGTAAAATCATTGGTTGAAATTTCTTTGTTAAAAGATACTGATTTAAAAGAATTATTTTCCTCTTTTAAAATATCATAAAAATATCTTCATAATTCACTTTATTTTTTAAGAGACAGTACCACATTTTAGATGTTCAGGTTAGAAGTAGATGAAATAATATTTTTCTCAATCTGACATATGCAATTTAAATTAATCGATGCCTACACCCTATAAATTACTGTTGGTGAAGCACTGTGAAAAGAAAATTGGCCTGAGATATTTATTTAAATACTCAGATAGTAAATATCTCCTGTCATCTATCTATTTCTCAAGTGTTCTGGCTTAAGTTATCCTGACTAAGATCCAAGACAGTCCTAAAGTTTATTTCAGAAAGCAGTGAACCTAAAAGTCTGCATCAGAAAAATTGAACATAACCCCAATTGATAAAATAGTATTTGAGACTGAAAATTCATCAATCTTCACATTTCACCTATGACATATTTTAAGATAGTTAAATGAGTTAAAATAGGCAAAAGCAAACACGAGCAACAAAAGTTAAAACATAAAACAACATACATTAAATTATATTTTCCCTTTGCACCGATTTGCCATGTAACTTAATTTGATCTCCATGGAGTCAGATAATATTCCTCTCTTAATCTTCCTTTAGAAATTACAATAACCGAGCTTGCCAACATCACCAAATGAAGTGAACCAAAAAATTGGATTGCCTCCACAATAGTTTACTCCTAAAGTAATATCTATTACATTACTATTTGGAAACTGTTATCAGAAATAGCATAAGCTGCAAAACTTTCACAGTTTGGATAAGGAACTGAATTTAAAAACTAGATGTCCTTAGCTTTTTTCATTTTTTTTTCCTATGTGCCTGACATTTATTATGCAGAAAATTGCTTTATCAAATGTCACCTTGAAAAAGTTGCTTAAGTTCTCCGTCCTATATAAGATCAAAGTCAGCCCCTATTTATAACACAGAAGTGTGAGAATGTGCTACTGTGTTAACGCGTTATGTACTTTGAGTTCCAATGACGAAGAGAAACTTGAGTTTATGGGCAGATTTCCAACCATGCTTTTTCAGAAGGACTTAATAAATTCAGTCCTCAATTAAAATGTTTCAGGAAGCAAAATATTACATATGTCGAACCCTGATTGTTTTATCTATACTGCTTTCTCACACTATATTCTTTATAAAGTGGCAGCCTAGAACACACTGCTTCAAACTAAAGATTAAAAACATTTCCCTTCTTAACAATATGATGTACCTCACATATATTGAACCTAGTGTTCTCAGAACTTCCTTTTCAAAAGTCTCAGACAGGAAAATGAGGCAGAATTACTTAAAGCCTTCATGAAACCTAGAAATGCTCATAATATATCTTCCTCTTTCACAAAATGACTTCTATTGCCCTACAGACCATTTTGATTTTCAGCTAAAATGTATAATCAAATCAATGAAAACCTCAAAAGAATAGATGACCTTGAGATTGTAACAAGGAACCAGGCCGTTGTGGGAATTGTCCAAAAATTCCAACATCTGTACTCAAACTTGCTCCTTACCCTGACAAAGAAGATGTCTGTTCTCATCACAAGGGTTGTCCCCAGGAAAAATGTCTGAGGCTTTCAACAGTTTTCAGTTTTCAAGACCTTGCCTGGGGATGTCGACAGTTTTAGTTTACTCACTTCTGAAATGTTCCCAGTGAAAATAATATTTTAAGAGACCAGGTTCCTATAAAACAGTTTTCTTTTTCTCGCAAATGAAGGAAACACTTGATATAGGGGCTTCATACAGAACAACGTTTCATGGGATGCTTCCTGTGTCTCCCATGAAGTGGATAGCACTTCCATTCCTTGATATGTAACAGTGATGTCAGTGGGAAGAGTTATTGTGAAATTCTTTTACAGAAATCCAGCACCAAATGAGAGAGGCTACTCATTGGATCCAGTCTGTAAGTAAATGACAGAAAGTTATACAGTGAATTTCTCTGCAAGGGGCCAGTCAGAAAGAAAGCCTACAAAGTCACTCTGAAGTCAGTGCCTTCTACTTTCTCCCAGAGTGAGCAGTCAGGTACTTGCAGAAGCTGAGAAGGAAGTGTTGAATATCAGTCTGTAAGTATTTTGTAGGTGTCTCTTACAGAGGACTGAAGACTTTTGAAGATGAGGATAGCAAGTATTCTTACTCCTGGCCTGGGTGAGCAAGAAAGAGAAGCAAGGACATCAAGGTCCATATTATCACTTGCCTATACAATTTTATAGGATGGCTGTTAGGAATCTGAGGAGATGGAGCAGGTGAATATGCTACATTAAGAAGGTGAGTCCAAAGATGTTTTAGCTCACTGGAGATTCAAGTGAACAGATCCCGTTAACAATCTAAAGTGCTGTAGAGAGCGTAGGGAGTGGAAAGTGCCCTTGGTACCAAGATTAATAAACTGAGGCATCTGGCTTAATTTAAGCACTGGCAAAACAGAATCAAAGCATGTATTTAAAATGAAAACCTCGAACAAGTAATAGAGATAGAAAGAAGTCTTGGAAAGGAAATGAGAAAATGTGAAAGCCTTTCTGCAGGTATATCATTTTAAAGGGCTCAATGGAACACTGACCAGCTGAAGAGTCTGTGTCTACATCAGTACTGCTTTTGAGGGGGAACCTGTTGGATTCCTATTTTGTTGACTTTGTCATACAGAAACCACTCAACCACTATTATTTCAAGTATTTATTCTGTTCCTTTCTTCTTTCTTCTCCATCCCGTATTCCCATTATATGTATATTGCATATTCTTTATTGTTCTGCATTCCTTAGATACTCTGTTCCATTTTTTCCCTATTTTCTCTTTGCTTTTCAGCTTGGGAAGATTTTATTGATGTATCTTCCACCTCTCTGATCCTTTCCTTAGCCATGTTCTATCTGCTAACAGGCTTATCAAATATCTTCATGTCTGTTATGTGTTATTGATTTATAACATTTTCTTTCGATTCTTTCTTAGCATTTCCACATTTCTACTTATGTTGATCACTTTTACATTAGAAATCCTAGTATATTAAACATTATCATTTAAAATTCCTGCTCTGATAATTCCAAAATGTATGTCATACCTGCATCTGGTTCTGATGCTCACTTTGTACCCTTAGATGGTGTTTTTAGACTTTTACATCCTTTATAACTTTTTGCTGAAGCCTGGACATGATGTATCATGTAAAAAGACCTGAGTGTGAAGTTTTACCTTTGTCTGAATAAGAATGATGATGTATTTATTTATTGCTCCAGGTGTCAGAGGCTAAAACGTCTTCTAGTGTCTGAGTTATTCTTTCCCCTGCAAATGTATTAAAGTTTTTCCCGGATACAAACATCTGAGTGAAATTTGTGGGCCAAAGCAGATTCACTTACTCAGTTTAGCAAGATAAAATGAAATATTTTCCAAAATAAGTGTATCAGTTTAAACTGAAACATGTGAGTATCAGGTAACTATTGTCCTAAAATGTGTGTATAATATTATTTTCTTGGAGTGTATAAGCAGTAAGAGTTCCCAGTGATTCACAACCTCACCAACCCTTGATATTTTCAGACACTTTAATTCTAGCAATTATAGTGTCTGAATTAATTCAAGAATTATAGCATTCTTCTTGTTGCCCTGCCCCTCTTCAATTATGCCATCTGTTACCCTCATTTGTTTGCTCAATCTGCTTGCTTTATTCAGAATTCCCTTAATCCTTCTCCCATTTACACACTCTCAGCCCTCTGTCTCATCTCTTTCCTTGGATAACCCCAACATTCTTTAAGAGTATATATAATAAAAGCACTTCATCTTTTCCTACAATGTAAATTACCTTCCTCTGAATCTGTAACAACCATGTTTGTCTTGCTCTTATATCTGCAAGTCTATTCTAAATCTACCTGTATAAACCAAAGTACAGATAGAGCTCTAGGGTGATATAAGTTTGGGTCAATTAATAAGTATTTTTTTTCTTCTGTTATTATTAAGAAACAAGAGGACATAAGAGGCAGGGTTGTCATAGAAGGATGAAATTGCAAGTAATTTGAAAAGTAATTCCCTCAGCCTTCCCCTTCGTTTTAGATCCCCTTCAGCAGCACCCTTACCAAGTATCCCCACTGACTCCCATGGAATGACTATAACCTGTGACTACCCTTCCCATTCTTAGACCACTCTAAGAGCAGACTTGTTTTCTCACAGGGTCCTGAAATCTCTCTCTTGCTGTAATGTTAACTCGTTGATCTCAGATTAAGCCCTTGGGTCATCCATTAAACTATCATCTCTTCCAGACCTATATAATAATTGCTTACCTGTTCTCTTGGTTGGTTCATGTATGTTTAACACTCACACTGATTTTTACTTTCCTTTATCCTTTGAGGAGACTTGATTTGTTTTGTTTGAAAAACTGCTTTAAAACAACTTTTGAAAATACAATCTGATAAAAGCATAGTTAGCATTTAAATCATGCAGCTCAGAAATCAACAATCCAAAGGTGGATATTTAAATAATTGCTATTACTGAAGTTTCTATCAGAGTTCTTTTTTTTTTCTTAGTAGAAATGTTAGAAAGTGCTTTTTTTTATTGTACTTTAGGTTCTGGGGTACATGTGCAGATCATGCAGGATTGTTGCATAGGTACATACATGGCAAGGTGGTTTGCTGCCTTCATCCCCCCATCACCTATATCTGGCATTTCTCCCCATGTTATCCCTCCCCAACTTCCCAACCCCCTACTGCTCCTCCCTTACCCCCTCAACTGACTGCAGTGTGTGATGCTCCCCTACCTGTGTCCAGGTATTCTCATTGTTCAACACCTGCCTATGAATGAGAACATGTGGTGTTTGCTTTTCTGTTCTTGTGTCAGTTTGCTGAGAATGATGGTATCCAGATTCATCCATGTCCCTATGAAGGACATGAACTCATTGTTTCTTATGGCTACATAGTATTCCATGGTGTATATGTGCCACATTTTCTTCATCCCGTCTATCGCTGATGGACATTTGGGTTGGTTCCAGGTCTTTGCTATTGTAAACAGTGCCACAATGAACATACATCTGAATGTGTCTTTATAATAGAACTATTTATAATTCTTTGGTTTTTTACCCAGTAAAGAGATTGCTGGATCAAATGGAATTTCTATTTCTAGGTCCTTGAGGAATCGCCACATTGTCTTCCACAATGGTTGCACTAATTTTCTCTCCCACCAACAGTGTAAAAGTGTTCCTATTTCTTCACATCCTCTCCAGCATCTGTTGTCTCCAGATTTTTTAGTGATCGCCATTCTAACTGATATGAGATGGTATCTGAATGTGGTTTTGATTTGCATTTCTCTAATGACCAGTGATGATGAGCATATTTTCTTATGTTTTTTGGCCCTGTAGGTGTCTTCTTTTGTAAAGTGTCTGTTTATGTCCTTTGTCCACTTTTGAATGGGTTTGTTTTTTTATTGTAAATCTGTTTTAGTTCTTTGTAGATTCTGGATATTAGCCCTTTGTCAGATGGGTAGATTGCAAAAATGTTTTTCCCATTCTGTTGGTTGCCGGTTTGTTCTATGATTGTTTCTTTTGCTGTACAGAAGCTCTGGAGTTTAATTAGATCCCATTTTTCTATTTTGTCTTTTGTTACCAATGCTTTTGGTGTTTTAGTCATGAAGTCTGTGCCTATGCCTGTGTCCTAAATGGTTTTGCCTAGGTTTTCTTCTAGGGTTTTTTATGGTGTTAGGTCTTATGTTTGGATCTTTAATACACCTGGAGTTAATTTTAGTGTAAGGTGTCAGGAAGGGATCCAGTTTCTGCTTTTGGCACATTGCTAGCCAGTTTTCCCAACACCATTTATAAAACCTGGAATCCTTACCCCATTGCTTGTTTTTGTCAGGTTTGTCAAAGGACATATGATTGTACACATGTGGTGTTGATTCTGAAGCCTCTATTCTGTTCCATTGGTCTATGTCTCTGTTTTGGTACCAGTACCATGCTGTTTTGACTACTGTGATCTTGTAGTATAGTTTGAAGTCAGGAGCATGATGTCTCCAGCTTTGTTTGTTTTGCTTATGATTTTTTTGGCTATGCAGGCTCTCTTTTGGTTCCATATGAAGTTTGAAGTGGTTTTTTCCGGTTCTGTGAAGAGGGTCATTGGTAGCTTGATGGGGATAGCGTTGAATCTATAAATTACTTTGGGCAGTATGGCTGTTTTCACAATATTGATTCTTCCTAACCATGAGCATAGAATATTTTTCCATCTGATTGTGTCCTGTCTTATTCATTGAGGAGTAGTTTGTAGATCTCCTTGAAGAGGGTCTTTATATCCTGGTTAGTTATATTCCTAGGTATTTTATTCCCTTTGTAGCAATTGTGAATGGGAGTTCACTTTTGATTTGGCTCTCTGTTTGTCTGTTATTGGTGTATAGAAATGCTTGTGATATCTGCACATTGATTTTGTATCCTGAGCCTTTGCTGCTGAAGTTGCTTATCAGTTTCAGGAGATTTTGGGCTGAGACAATGGGGTCTTCTAAATATACAATCATGTCATCTGCAAATAGAGACAATTTGACTTTCTCTTTTCCTAATCGAATACCATTTATTTCTTTTTCTTGCCTGATTTCTCTGGCTACAACTTCCAATAATATATTGAATAGGAGTGGTGAAAGAGGGCATCCTTGTCTAGTGCCAGATTTCAAAGGGAATGTTTCCAGTTTTTGCCCATTCAGTATGATATTTGCTGTGGATTTGTCGTAAACAGCTTTTATTATTTTGTGATATGTTCCATTGATACCTAGTTTATTGTGGGTTTTTAGCATAAAGGTCTGTTGAATTTTGTGGAAGGCCTTCTCTGCATCCATTGAGATAATCATGTGGTTTTTGTCTTTGGTTCTGTTTATGTGATGGATTACATTTATAGATTTGTGTATGTTGAACCAGCCTTGCATCCCCAGGATGAAGCCTACTTGATCATGATGAATAAGCTTTTTGATTTGCTGTTGCGTTCTGTTTACCAGTATTTTATTGAAGATTTTTGCTTCGATGTTCATCATGGATTTTAGCCTGAAGTTTTCTTTCTTAGTTTCTGCCAAGTTTTGGTATTAGGATGAGGTTAGTCTTATAAAATGAGTTGGGGAAGATTCCCTCTTTTTGTATTGTTTGGAATAGTTTCAGAAGGAATGGTACCAGTTCCTCTTTGTATGTCTGGTAGAATTTGGCTGCAAACCTATCTGGCCCTGGGCTTTTTTTAGTTGGTGATTTACTAAGCAAATGGAGAGCAAAAAAGAAGCAAGGATGACAATTCTAGTCTCTGATAAAACAGACTTTAAACCAACAAAAATCAAAAGAGTCAAAGACTGGCATTACGTAATGGTAAAAGGATCAATGCAACAAGAAGAGCTAACTATTCTAAATATATATGCACCCAATACAGGAGCACCCAGATACATAAAGCAAGTCCTTAACAACCTACAAAGAGACTTAGACTCCCACACAATAATGGTGGGAGACTTTAACACTCCACTGTCAATATTAGACGATCAACAAGACAGAAAATCAACAAGGAAATCCAGGACTTGAACACAGAGCCAGACCAAGCGAACTTCATAGACATTTACAGAACTCTCTACCCCAAATCCACAGAATATACATTCTTCTCACCACATCATACTTACTCTAAAATCGACCACATAATTGGAAGTAAATCACTCCTCAGCAAATGCAAAAGAACGGAAATCATAACAGTCTCTCAGACCACAGTGCAATCAAATTAGACCTCAGAATTAAGAAACTCACTCAAAACTGCACAACTTCATGGAAAATTAACAGTTGGCTCCTGAATGTTGACTGGATAAACAATGAAATGAAGGTAGAAATAAAGATGTTCTTTGAAACCAACAAGGATGAAGACACAATATACCAGAATCTCTGGGACACATTTAAAGCAGTGTCTAGAGGGAAATTCATAGCAATAAATGCCTACATGAGAAGCAAGGAAAGATCTAAAATTGACACCTTATCATCAAAATTGAAAGACTTAGAGGAGCAAGATGAAAAAAACCTCAAAATAGAATACAAGAAATAACTAAGATCAGAGCAGAAATGAAGGAGATAGAGACACAAGGAACCCTTCAAAAAATCAATAAATCCAGGAGCTGGTTTTTTGAAAAGCTCAACAAAATAGATAGACCACTCGCCAGATGAATAAAAAAGAAAAGAGAGAAGAATCAAATAACTGTAATAAAAAAATGATAAAGGGGACATCACCACTGATTCCACAGAAGTACAAACTACCATAAGAGATTACTACAAACAACTCTGTGCACAAAAACCAGTAAATCTGGAAGAAATGGATAAACTCCTGGACACGTACACCCTCCCAAGCATAAACCAGGAAGAAGTTGAAACCCTGAATAGAAAGTGCTTTTCTTTGGTTAAATGGGTGGTTTTCAAATCATATGCTCGAATAGAAAGATTCTATAAGCTCTACTACAACTATGTAAACTTATTAGAAGAGCATGGCAAGCTCTACAATATACTGTTGAGGAACCTGGAATCTTACTGTGTATGTGTCCTTCTACCTCACAGAGCACTCACCTCCATGACTACAGCATCTTTAGGTCTGGGACTTAGAATTTGTATCTGCATTCTGGAGGCAGTCTTTCATGAAGGTGCTAATGAGAGTCTCTAAATACAGATGTGAGACGGCCTCTGATCTAAAAAACATGGTCAACTTGATTGTGCCACATCACTCCCAATTTTAACAACTGGAGATTCTAAAATAATCAGTTTTATATGGCAAGATTGCTTTTGTCTGTCTGTTCACACCACTACCATTTTGTTTGTATGTACATTTGTTTGCAACAAAACCTGATACTAATTTACAATTCTCCCACATGATTTATTTTTTCTTTCTTTCTTTTTTCTTTTCTTTTCTTTCTTTTTTTTTTCTCCTATCTGTTATTACTAAGTAAGCTTTATGATGATCTTAGTATCACAAAAACTGAGTAAGGAATAAGTCTTTGAATAATTTCAAAAGAATTCTGTCTAATATGCAAGCAGCAGTCGGATGGAATACTAGATGTATCTATTTTGAAGCAGTCTTACAAATTAGTTTGTTAGTAACCCACCCTTTCTCTAACAAGGCCATTCAATGGCTTCTCTAATCTCAGGATCCCCAGATTTATGGGTATAATCTATTTGAGGATACATTCATTAATCACAATTATTTTATGTATACATAGTTATTATATGGAGCAACAGATTTGTAGACATGCTTACAGGTAAATATACACACTAAGTATATTAAGGTAACTAAGCCACTTTCTTTTTTGTGAATTATACTATGGAGTGATAATAAAAAATAAATCTACATAAACAAGCAGGAAAATTGCCCACAAAACTTCAGGGACTTTTCTTTCAAGAAAACATATGTTTGTTTTATAGTGTTCCACCCCTCCCTCAAGATAGCTTTACAGCCTAGCGCCAGGAGAAAAGCTCTAGATAAGATGGAAATATTTGCAATAGGGAACTGGAGGACATTTACTATTTTCTCAGCAAGCATACCCTAAAACTGAAGGCAACTGTATGTAGTGTCATGGCATTGCAGTGGGCAAAGAAGAGAATCTGTGTTTCTAAGGGGTGAAATTCTAGGCTGCTAATTAAAGATTGTCACTTTTAGATGCGTGTGAATCACAGTTCAATTCAATAAGATTTATCTTCTAATACCAAAACAGTTCTATTCCTATTTAAATAATCTTACAGTAAAGTTCATCTGAAATTCCTATGTGGCCCTTTCAGCCTTCAGACTGCCTAAGTCTTCTTTATATCTCTGGGTACATTTACTTATAATAGAGTAATTGCATTTCTTATCTTTAAAATGAGGCATCTGTAGGAGATAAGGTTTACATAAAACGTATTAATCGCCCTTGCAGTATTTAGAAACATTTTAGTGTATGTCAAGCCTTGTAAATCCTTTGGGGGTATAATTATGTCATTATCTTCACATTTTGAATCATATCCCATTACTTTATTATTTGTTTCTCAAAAACATAGGTCTCACTGTATCACAGGCTGATCATTTTTATTGTATTTTATGTCTATATAATATGATGGAAGTAGAGCAAACAATAGCTGATTAACTTAAGGTAGGATGTTCATTGATCTCTGCGGTTTGACCTATATCCACTCCCCATATTTGTCTTCTGAATACACAGACAGATATTTCTATAGCCCACAGAATAGTGAACACTTGCAACACAAGATCAGTAATGCAAGAAGATAAGTTATATCTACAGACTGACTCTGTTTCTTGTTTTTCCACACTTATATTTTGAATTTCTAAATAATAAACTCTAACTTAGTGGAATAAAATATTTCTGTACTTTCATAGCATAAAATGCTTTCAAATTTAAGCTCCTTATCATTGAGAACCTAGGCAGGAAGAAATCACCCCCTAGAATTCTCTTCTGACAGGCACTGGTAGATGACAGTAGTCAGTCACTTCAGGTTGCAGTTCTTCTCTAGGGCATAGCTGTGCCTTGAGGTGGGTTGGGAAGAATCAACATGGAAAGAAAGTTAATGGCATAGAATTCTGAGAAAGATGGCTCTTTTATTCTTGTCATCGTAGCATTAAATATTTTCTTGAACCAATGGTATACATAAGCACTAATTTTTAGGAGGATGTAATCTCCATTGATAGGCATTTACAATAAAAAGCAAAGGAGTATTGTAAATTATGTGGCCACAGTAATTTTATAGGTACTGATAATCAGAGGCCAGCAGGTAGGCAAGTAAACGTGGCTCTTCTTTTTATAGTTTGGTTGTGGGTAGTTGAAACATGGAGGTTATATTGTGTGGCACTCATGGGAACTAGAGACATAGAAGTTTTAGAGGAGCAGTTGACAGCCTATTAATTATCAAAAGTTTATAGCAGGCCAGACAGAGAGAAGCTGGCACCTTCTAGAAAAATCTATAAGGTGTTTTCTCCTAGTAAGTGTAAAGGCATGGCAAATAAATAGTTTCTACAAATGTTGTTCTCTTTTAACAGGTGTTGTAAATAGTATGTTTTCATTTACAAAGTATTTTTCAACCATAGTGTAAATGGCTTTTGCACTGGGACTTGGTTTTATATTCTATTCATTTATTTTCTTTCCTTTTTTAGGGGCTATAAATTCTTTGGTTTTCCTACTTAGGTGCATTAGCTCTCTTTTTAACAAAACAGAGCCCAAATCAATATTCACATGAATACAAGCTGATATATGAGAATAATGAATTTGAAACCAAAACAAATGAAATGCTGCAGTCGTAAAAGGGCTTTCCTTTAACAATTGAAAGTAAAAAAGCTGAATTGATATTTAACCTTCTATTTCTACTGCTAGTTTGAATATTAATTGCCTTCAGAGCTACAGATTATGTCTTAATAAATGATTTCCTATTACTGAAAATCACATGGCCAATCTGTTTGCATTATTTTTTAAGAAAAATATTTTCCTCTGGAGTCAAACAAGCTGCAATGAGTATTTTTAGTTGAAAATCACTTGCCATGATGGTTGCAAACAAGAGTACAACGGATAGGAGGCCGTGTCTGATAGGAAGCCGTTTACAAGCAAATGGGCATGACCATCTAAATGGGATTTTCTATATTTATATCTGAAGTTGCCATGCAGATAATCCTGAAAATTAAGTGAAGTATTAGAATGAGTTATGGTAAGACAAAATTATGTCAAAATTGCTAAAATCTAATGAGTGCATCTAATGGTTAAAGCTCTGATTTAGGCAGCATTGCTCAGAAAAAAAAATATATATTACTGAGTTTCATTTTAAGTGAGCAAAAAGAATTAAGTACTCAAGTACTCTCCCCACATCTCTTGATCACTAACAAATTGTTACTCTTTCATATGTCTTTCTTCTACCAGCAGAGCAGGATAGTAAAATGGTTATGATGAATGTATTTTAGTAAACAAAAAGATAAAAAGTACATTAAACTGGAATAACAAAGACAGGAGCAAAACATCAGATGTTGTTCTTTGTTATTGCATTTAATTGCACTGGTTGAAGATGAAAATGGCAGAAAACGGTTATATTTGATAGACTTAAAAAGTTGGCAAAAATTATCATAGCTGTATAGTACAAGCAAATTCTAACAGCCATAATCTGTTTAGCTTTTCTTCTGAACCATCAGTTTTGAGTGTTCTAATCAACGACATGTGACCTAAATATTTGCTAAGACATATTGTGTTCAATCTGAGGGTAGTCATATTTTAAATTATTAATTAGAAATTTTAAAATCTCATTAAAAATCCTAAAAACTCCTAATTTTTAGTTATTCTTAAAGAAATGGAAGGTTGACACTCAAACCTCAATGTGCCAGGAGATTACTAAAGGATGCTGTATCACTTAGACATGGAATTTGTTCCCTTGGTTGTCATAATTTCCATATACTTCTATTGTTTCCCATCATTAAGTATATGGGAATTATGACAACCAAGGGAACAAATTCCATGTCTAAATTATACAGCATCCTTTAGCACATATTATCTTTTTCATACTATCTGCTCCTTTTTTTTGGTAACAGAAGAGTATAAGATTCTGTATTTGTTTCTTAGGGCTGCTGTAACAAAGCACTACAAACTGCACTTCTTAAAATAGAAATGCAGTATCTCAGCTTTGGGGGCTAGATGTCTGAAATCAAGGCATTGGAAGGCCCATGCTTCTTCTGAAATCTGTAGGGAAATCCTTTCTTGTCTCTTCTGGTTTCTGATGAGTGGCTGGCAATTGGTAGGCTTTGGTTTGCAGCTTCATCGCTCTAATGTTTCTGCCTCTGTTACCACATGGTGATTTCTGCAATAATCCTATTTCCAAATAAAGTCGTAGTCTCAGACTCTGGAAGTTAGAAATTTAATATATATACATACATTGTGTGTGTGTGTGTGTGTGTGTGTGTGTGTGTGTGTGTGTGTGTTGTAATCGAGGGAGGGGAGGGAGTGGGATAATTCAGTCCACAACAGGTAAGCATCTAGCATGCCCCCAACAAAGTTAGGTCCTTCTCACATGCAAAATACATTCACTTCATCTCAACATCTCCAAAAGTCTAAATTCATTCCAGCTCAACTCTAAATCTCATATAAACATCATCTAAATCAGGTATGTTTGTGATTCAGCATATGCTGTATCCTGAGACAAACCAGAAAACAATTTATAGAAATAAGACAGACATTTCCTTCCCAAAAGGGAGAAATTGGAAGGAAAAAAAAAAAGAGTAGCTAGGTTTAAGCAAGCTAGCAATAGCGTAGGGCAAATTCCATTAGCTTTTTTACCTTCTCTTTCTTCTTCTTCTTATTTTTTTTTTTGATATAGAGTGTCACTTTATTGCCCAGGCTGGAGTGCAGTGGTGCAACCTTGGCTCACTGCAGTCTCAGACCCTTGGGTTCAAGCAGTTCTCCTGACTCAGCCTCCTGAGTAGCTGGGATTATAGGCATGTGCCACCCACCATGCCCAGCTATTTTTTTGTATTTTTAGTACAAACGGGATTTCACCATGTTGGCCAGACTGATTTCAAACTCCTGATCTCTGGTAATCTACTCACTTCTGCCTCCCAAAGTGCTGGGATTACAGGTGTGAGCCACTGAACCCTGCCTCCATTCATTTTAGGGCTTAAGAATAATTACTCATTGCCTAATATGCTCTTGTTTGGCCCTGGAAGGACGGTCCTGCCAGCTCAGTTCTAGGCAGCAGCACTACCCTCTACAACCTAGGAAGTATTGGCATCCCAGGCCTTTGAATTGGTAGCTCTGTTTTAGAGTAATTTTTCCTTAATTGTATCCCATCTCTGTTCCTTTCAGTCCAAGCTGGCAATGTTTCTGCTAATATAAAATTCTCCAAATTTTTGTCAGCCTCTTGAGCAATGCACTAGGGACCAAGACATCAGGCAAGAAGGTCCTTCACCCACCTTTCCTGGAAAACTGTATCATTTTTCCTGGCTTCTGCTGAGTGGCTGCTTAGACCTTCCTGTAAGTCACACACCTGATCTCCGTAGCAAATGCTTTTCTAGCCAAATTCATGGCACTGTTTCCAAATTATACTACCTGGATAGGGAGCAAATTTTCCACATCAAATTCTGATTTATTTTTGATGAACATTTCTTTCTTCAGTTTATTTCCTCACGTTTCACTATAAGCAGCAAGGAAAAATCAGGCTGTGCCTTCAACACTTTTTGGAAATTCTCTCAGCTAAATGGTCAAGTTTGACCTGGCGTGGACTCAACACCTGTGATCCCAGTACTTTGGGAAGCCAAGGCAGGTAGACCACTCGAGTCCAGGAGTTTGAGACCAGCCTGGGCAACACGGTGAAACCCTGTATCTCATAAAAGTACAAAAATTAGCTGGGCGTTGTGATACAAACCTGTAGTTCCAGTTATTCAGAAGACTGAGACAGGAAGATCACTTGAGCCCATGAAGCCAAGGCTGCAGTGAGCCAAGATCATGCCACTATACTCCAGCCTGAGTGACAAAGTAAGATCCTGTCTCAAAAACTAATGAATGAATAAATAAACAAATAAATAAATATTCAAGTTCATTGCTTACAAGTCCTCTGTCACTTTTTATCAATTTTTCCTCTAGTTTCCAATAACATGTTCTTCATTTCCATCCCCATCTCTCAGTAGAATTACCTTTAACATATGTAATTCCTCCAATAGATTCTTCAATGCAATTTAGGCTTTTTCTATTACACACCTAAAAATTATTCCAGCCTCTACCCATGACCAAATTCCAAAGCCATTTCCACATTTTCTAGTATATATTATAACAGCACTCAGAGTTCAGAAATCTAAAACCAAGGTGTTGGATTAGGGGTTTCTTCTACTCCAGTATAATCACATACTACCTTAGCTATATGATGACATCGTTTCCAAATAAGGGCACATTTTGAGGTACTGGGGTATATAGGACTTCAGCATATTCTTTCTAAGGGGATGTAGTTCAACTCATAACAGTTTCAATACCTGTATCTTTATCAAAAGTAAAAAAAAACTAAAAACCTATGATAGACTGAGATGGCTGGTTTATTTTTCTTGAACATTGCCCAGTTCCCACATTCATATTTCTTGCCTGGTACCTCTAGGGATTCAGTATAGTGGTCTCAAACTGAGGCAGTCTTTTATGATGGGACATATATTATATTGACATATATAGATGTAAATTCATGTGCATTTTTTCAGGCTTATACATAAACAAAATGATCTATATTCCAATCATAGTTACTTTCCACAGTGAAATACTATTACAAATGTTACATATGCATGCTAAGATTTTCCACAATGCTCAAAAAATTTCAATGTTTATCACAAAATCAGAAAAAAGTTCAGGGATAATATGCAATCTTCAGATCAAACAAGACTTTTCTCAACTAAGCAAAATGAAGTATAATACTAAATGCTAAATGATTTTGATATTCTTATTTCTTAAAAATTCAATCTTTTTTTCCAATTAATGTAAAAAGAAGTTTAAACTATCAAAGCACAAATACCCAAATGTCTATTTAATGCACATAAAGACTTTTTGTATATAAGAACAAAACCAAAGCATGGGGTGAATTTTACTGGCTTTTAAATTTTATATATAATAATAATTAAGAAAAACTGTTTATATGCCATCATGATGTCAGAGACAGTGAAAACAATCCAACAAAAAATCAGATCTCTGAACAATTTAACTTGTGGAAATTTAATCTTCCTTAACTATAATTGTAATGACTCTTTTCAGAATCATTTAAAATTCTGCCAGTATTCTCCTTCTTGCCAGGATCATTATTACTACATGTTAATGTGTTAGTTTTCCTCATCATCAAACAGACTGATGATCAATTAGTATTCAGAATGATATTACCATTGAAGGTCTTCTTATTTTACCTAAACTCTACCAAAATGCAAATAAAATGGGTCACAGAGAAATACCTAACCTGCGAAGTGCCTGTACTTTAAAGATATATGTAGCTTATGAAGGTGATTATTTCATTTGCAGGTTTTTCCTAACAGGCACAAAGAACTTTCTTTACCAGTCTGAACTTCTGGGACTCCTTATTTACCTGTATGGCAAATAACTACACTTTTTAACAAGTCACAAAAGAACCATTAATATGCAATATTGTAGTATCCCCTTCCAGGATTAAACTCCCAAATAGACCTCAACTACAGATGATTTTATACATATTATTGTGGTTTTCTTCCCCTCATCTCACATTTCATCTTTTTCACTGACATCTTTATCTTAGATTTGGAGTCTACACTTCTCAACCTGATCTTATACACCAGCCTCATTTTACATCATGCTGCAAAATCCTCAGGTAGTTAACATAATTTTTTCAATGACTTGCCCTTCTCTGATATTTCTCAGACATACTTCCAACGATTCTGAAACAATGTCTGCTCTCTGACCACAGAGCAGAGATTAAATACTAAAGATTAAAATACTAAAATTATTTTCTATTGAAATCTCAGAAGCCTCTTTTTTTTTTTTACATAAATTGTCTATTTCTTTAAGAAAGCACATTTAGAAAACTTCTATCTGAGACATTAAGACACTCTGCTTTAGGTGTATCAGGTTTTGAAACTTAGAAAAATTGATGTGTCTTCTATGTAAAAAAACAAAAAAGAGGCAAAATTACAATTGTCAAATTAAGCCCCAAAATTACTATATAAATCAAAATGAATAGCCAATTTTATAAAATTACAAACTTTGGACACCAGAAAAATTTTAATTTCACCAAGTAACTTTCTCACCTACCTCTATAAAACATTTTTCTTACCTTTTGTTTCTACTTTTTTCTGATCACCATGTCATATGATGACAATTTCATAATAGCACTGTCTCTACAAAAATACAAAATATAATTCAGTCTTTCTTCTAGTATGGTCGATTAAGACATTTATTATTAGTTAATATTTAGAAAGATTTCTTTCAGCTTCAAACTTGTTATTGGAAATGCTATGTAAATTCTAGGATTCTTTCTAAATTTGTCAAAACTTCTTTTGAGTTTCTTTTAGTGTAAAATTTAAGATTTCAAAATTTATTTTCTTTGTACTTCCTTTTGCAGTGTCTAGTCTTAAATACTTTTTGGAGTGACCACCATTTGTTAATTAAATCCTTGTTAATATGTTTTTGTTTGTTTCATCAACATCATTGTCAGCATTTTGTGGCATTCAAGCAGAAAATAAGGCTCTGTAAAAATATAATTGGACAATTCATTATAGGATGAAGGAGAAACATAGGTGCTAAGGCATAAACAAGAAGAGGAAAAGAGGGAGGTTAAAAAGTATGAGTGAAATAGAAGTGGGCAATCAAAATGAAAATACATGTGGAGCTAGACAAAAAGATGGTTTGTAGTGAAAAATTCTGGAAGTGAGTAGGAATCAACTATTATATACTATTATATATATATATATATATATATATATATATATATATATATATATATGTATTTTAACAGACTCTCACTCTGTCTCTGCTCCATGCTGGAATGCAGTGGCATAATCATAGCTCGCTGCATTATGGAATTTCTGGGCTCAAGCCATTCCTCTTGCATCAGCTTCCTGAGTAGCTGGGACTACAAGGACATGCCACCATGCCTGGCTTTTATTTATTTATTTATTTAATTTATAGAGACAGAGGGCGGGTCCCACCTTGTTACCCAGGCTGGGCTCAAACTCCCACCTTCAAGTTATCCTCCCACCTGCCTCCCAAAATGCTGGAACTACAGCCCTGAGCCTCTGTGCCTGGCCCAACTAGAATGGTTTTAAAATAAAAGGCCTGATGATGGATCAATAAACATGAGACAGATAATGTTGTATATTGCTAAGATCATTAGCATTAATTTCAAACAAATTGATGTTTGACTATTAGTGTTGTCTTATTAGCCTGTGTAACCTTATTAGCAATTACTGAACACAAAATTAACAGCAGTATGACATACATATCCACTACATCTAAACTACTTCTAGAGATAACTTTGTTTCTCATCAGTTTGGTTCCCAAAATGCCTGTGGCTATACCAAATACCCCTACTAAATAAAACCAGGCAAAGTCAAACAGGCAAGGAAGACTTATTCATGGATATGACAATGGGGAGAAAGACTAGAATGTAGTCTGAACTCAATTCCCTTGAAACAAAAGGGTAGAAGAGTTTTTAAGAGCTGAAGTGTAAAAGATCATAGACCATCTGTGTTTGCTAATTGGCTTGCCCTAAAAGAAAAGTAAATTTTCTTATTTTTTCATGTGCATATTTATCATCTTGAATTCTTTTTCATATGCATTTTTCACTCACATTTTTTGCTTAATGTTGCTATTATGCAGAATCATTTTTAAAGGATTTTAAGGTTATAGAAACATTTTTACACATATTGCAGATGTGTAAAAAGTTTTCATTATGTTTCATTCATTGTTTAAAATGGAGTTTTGTTTTTATTCCATGTTTTAAAATCTGAATGTTAATTCCATCTTACTGTATAGTTGCTAGTATATTATTTTTAACTCTTATTTTATTTCTGAGCTAAAAAGGAAGATATGTCTTGGTCTACTCAGGAATTTCTCAAATTTGAGTACTAGATTTTTAAAAAACATATTAATTATTATCAACAATCTATCAACTTAATATTCAACATTTAATACTTATGAGGTTTTAGAGTAGTCTAAAACATCCCTATCATTTCTCATATTAGTAAACTTTCAAACTCTCTCTCAGGTTTTATGTTTTCAAATAAATCATGCAGGAAAATAAAATTAATCTCTTGGTTCACTATTTCACTGAAAATATTGAACACTTTTGGCACACCAAATACCCTTTTAGTTGCTGGGAATAAAGCAGTGAAAATACACAAAACAGAAAAATTATTTATGTCCAAGTAAGCCTTCTAACAAGGGGGTAACAGAAAAAAATAGGTGAATTAAAAAAAAATATATATATATATATCTTTAAAATACATGTGTTTTAATGATGTATAGATAAACATGGAGAGATATATGTACATATATGTTTAAAAGAAGACTAGTGCAACAATAAAAATAAGAACAGTTCACCATAATGAGATCAATGAGGATGGAGAAAAGTTTTCAGAATGTGCAGTCAACAAGATTTGCTGAAAGGTCTTATTGAATTCAATGTAGAAGAATCCAAAATGACACAAACGTTTTAGACCAAGATCTTTAAAATATAGAGATGTCACTTACTGAAATGAGGAAGATTTTAGGTGAAACAGTCTTGGTTAAGGAGAATATAAGGGCTTTGATCAGAACCTTTAAAGTTTGAGATATTGCTCTATGCTTATGTGAAAACGCTGCTCAGGCGACTGGATATAGAAGTTCATGGAAAATATTTGGGCTGAATATATAATTCTAAAATCTATCACCATATATACGATATCTATGCCACATGCAGATGTGAAATTGCTAAGGTAATTTTACGTAGACTGATTCTTTGGGTTTTCTATGTGTACCTAAAAGAGGAGAAAGAATTAGTGGTGGAATTGTGAAGACAACAAGTGGCAGAAAAGGAAAAACAGAGAATATAGTGTCCTAGAAGTTAAATAAAGAAAACATATCAGGGAGGAAACAGGGATCAACATTGTCAAATTCTGCTACTATATAGTAAATTTTGAGAATTTTCCAAGCATTTAGCAAATGGAGGTTATTGGGTACATTACCAATAGCAGTTGCAGTAAAATAGTAGAGAAAAATTTGGGTTTGGCAATATTCAAGGGGGAATGGAAGAACAGATATTGGACACTAAAAGTGTATTTCAAAGTAGTGTGATTTAAAAGTGCAGAATAATGTGGTTGGTCTGTAGAAGGAATATAAGATCAAGAAAAATTTGTTTTAAATAAATTACAAGTGATGTTGCTGGCTGGGTTGATTCAGTAGAGATTTAAAAAAATAGGTGATCCAGAGAAATACTGAGGAATATCTGGGAAAGGGATGGAATTTAGTGCATAATCAAGGAGTTGGGCTCCTTAGTAGTAAAAAGAGGAAAAGCTAAACATATGGGCTTAGCAGCATGTAGGTGAGTATAAGTAGTTCTTATGTTCTCTTGCAGTTGTCCTATTTGTTTTCAGAGATAGAATAAGAAAAATCATTAACTGAGAGTTAGAATGGAGAAATATTATTGGTGTTTTGTGAGAAAAGAATAAGATAAGAAATACTAGATGAGAAAATGAAGCAATATAAATATAAATGAAGCAATATAAATATATTATATTATCTGCTGGGCTACACTAGAAGACAATTCAGCACTTACATATTTATTCAACAAATGAGTATTGTGCCTCTTCTAAATTCTAAATGCTCCTGTAGGCACTTGTGATATAAAATCAAACAAAAGAGACTATTGATGTTATAGAGCCTAGGATAGTTGTTATAAATTTTAAATGAGACCAACTGTAATTTTCTTCAGATAGGTTCTGTTTGGTAGGTTTATTCAAGTAGAAGGAACATAGAATTAACCAGAATTGAGATTGTACTAGACAGTGACATGGAATGAGGGTAAATGGAAAAGAATGATTTTAATCATGGAATGGAGTTTTAGATGTTAGAGAGTGAAGATATTAATTTGTGAGATACAACAAAAATCAGCAGTATTGTTGCAGATTCAGATAAAAGTCAAAGCGTTTCTCAATCTGGAGCATTACAGAAACTAGGCTAGAATAAACTAGTATTTTTTAAATAATTGGATTCTTAGTTTGAGATTACAATAGTAACAATAATTGATATGACTGGCAGGGATTCTTGATTTTTTGTGAATTATAACAAATTAAAGCAGATCACAAAACTCCAGCATGGGTACTAAGGTTTCATATTTTTTAGGTGCTCCACAGATGACTCAAATTTACAATCAGAATAGAAAACCTATACTAGGGTACGACCATGAGAATGAGTGGTTAAAGTAGGATGGCAGGTAAAATCATTGGAGGATCCGAGAAACCAAAGTTTAAGCTACATGTCAACCAGGACTTTAAAAGTGACAAGATTTATAGCAGCACTAGTGTTGGAGAGTGATGGTGATCCAAAAACTCTACAGAAGAAAGATTGATTCAAAGTGGCTACTGAGTGAATACATAGTTGATGGCATGTGATCCTAACCTGGGTGGTCCTGTTTTTCTGTTTTTGAGAGAGAATGGCTTTGAGGTATCAATGAGGAATTTAAAGATTCTTTTATCTACTGCCAATCCAGAGGTTTGAGGGATGTGGCCAGATAAAATAAAATAAACAATAAAGTAACAATAACAAAAACATATGTCATAAGGAGGCTGCAGGGGATATAATGCTTGACCTCAAGGAAGAGCCAAAACTCTTTTTTTTTTTTTCATTAAACTGATGACATTTCATAAGTTCTGGAAGGCACTTGGTGACATTCCAGAATTTAGGGAATGTGAGAGTGTGTTCAGAAAACAGACTGCTCAGAGCTCAATAAAGATGGGGTATGGAATGAGGGTTTAAATCTCTTAAGGTGACAGATATGTACATGGATAAAAGGGCATAATTGTTCCTGGTGTCAGCCACTTAAGAGTATAAATAAACTGTTTTGTTTTGTTTTTAAATAATAGGCATACTCCCTAGAAGATCTGATTTTTATATTAAAGCTTAACAAGCAAATTAAATTAAAATTTAAAGTGATTATTGTAAAGAAATTACATGGAGATTTAGATAGCTAGTGTCCAAAAATTATGCATTTAAACTATTTTCCCTGAGCCATAACCTCTCAGTAAAGTAATCCAGTGGTTTTTGTAATTGGTTCAAGCCCTGATAGAGACTTCAGGCTCTTTTCTGTTAACAAAGATAATATTATAATTTCTCCTCTATGAGTAAAGCAGCCTTTGCTGTCAGTGTTAAACAGTGACTGTGACATATAAACCCTCCCCCGTGCTACACATTGCCTTGAACAGTGATTAGAAACATGGCTTTCAGAGCCGCAAATACCTGGATTTAAATTCTACCTCTGTTCCTCCCTAACCATTTGACGATGAGCAAATGACTCAATGTCTGGTCTTCACCTTCTTTGTTTATAAAAATGGGTCACCCTGTTGATAATTTTGTTTGCTGTACAGAAGTTCTTAAGTTTAATTAAATCCCATTTGCCGATTTGTGCCTTTGTTGTGATTACTTTTGGTATCTTCATCATGAAATCTTTGCCTGTGCCTGTGTCCAGAATGATATTGTATAGGTTGTCTTCCAGGGTTTTTATAGTTGTAGGTTTTGCATTAAAGTCTTTTATACATCTTGAGTTGATTTTTGTATATGGTGTAAGAAAGGCTCCAGTTTCCATCTTCTGCATATGGCAAGCTAGTTCTCCCAGTACCATTTATTGAATCGGGAATCCTTCCCCATTGCTTGTTTGGTCAGCTTTGTCAAAGATGAGATGGTAGTAGATGTGAGACCCTACTTTGGGGCTCTCTATTCTGCTCCATTGGTCTATATGTCTGTTTTTGTACCAGTACCATGCTGTTTTGGTTACAGCTGCCATGTAGTATATTTTGCATAACATGATGTCCCCTGCTTTGTTAGTTTTGCTTAGGATTGCCTTGGTATTCAGGCTCTTTCTAGGTTCCATATAAATTTTAAAATAATTCTTTTTCTAGTTCTGTGACGAATGCCATCGATAATTTGATAGGAATAGCATTAAATCTATAAATCACTTTGCACAGCATTTTAATGACATTAATTCTTCCTAACTATGAATATGGGTGGTGTTTCCAATTGTCTATTTCATCTCTGATTTCTTTGAGCAGTGTTTTATCATTCTCATGATAGAGATCTTTCACCGCTCTGATTAGCTATATTCCTAGGTATTTTATGATTTTTGTGGCAATTGTGAATGGGATTGTGTTCTTGATTTGGCTGCTGACTTGGCTGTTTTAGTATATAAAATTGCTAGTAATTTTTGTACATTGATTTTTCCTCCTGAAATTTTGCTGAAGTTGTGTGTCTGCTGAAAGAGCTTTGGGGTCAAGACTATGTGGCTTTCTAGGTATAGAATCATGATATCTGCAAACAGGGATAGTTTCACCTCCTGTCTTCTTATTTGAATATCCTTTCTTTCTTTCTCTCAACTGACTGCTCTGGCCAGGACTTCCAAGACTATGTTGAATAAAAGTACTAAGAAATGGAAAAATTGTCTTGTGCCAGTTTTCATTCAGTATGTTATTGGCTGTCGGTCTGTCATAGATGACTCTTACTGTTTTGAGGTATGTTACTTCAATATCTTGTTATTGAGAATTTTTAATATGAAGGGGTATTGAATTTTATTGAAAGTGTTTTTCTGTATCTATTGAGATAATAATATGATTTTTGTCTTTAGTTCCCTTTATGTGACAAATTACATTTATTGAGTTGTGTATGTTGAACCAGACTTGCATCCTGGCAATGAAGCCAGGTCATTGATCATGGCGAGTTAGCTTTTTGATCTGCTGCTGGATTCAGTTTGCAAGTATTTTGTTGAGGATTTTTGCATCAATGTTCATCAAGAATATTGTCTAGAAGTTTTCTTTTTTGTTGTATTTCTACCAGGTTTTGGTATCAGGATGATTCTGGCCTCATAAAATGACTTAGGTAGGAGATCTTCCTCCTCAAATGTTTGGAATAGTTCAGTAGAAATAGTATACAGACAACCCACAAAATGGGAAAAATATAACAAACTTCATTTGACAAAGGTATAACATCCAGTATCTATAAGGAACTTACATTTACAAGAAAGTACAAAGAATCCACTAAAATGTGGGTAATGGATATGAACAGATACTTTTCAAAAGAAGACATACATGCGGCCAATAAGCATATGAAAAAAAAAGCTTAATATTACTTATCATTGGAGAAATGCATATCAAAATCACCATGAGATCCTATCTCACACCAGGCAAAATAGCTATTTTTTAAAGTTTTATTTTAAGTTCAGGAGTACCTGTGCAGGATTCTTACATAAGTTAACTTGTGTCATGGAGTATTGTTGTTATACAGATTATTTCATCACCCAGGTATTAAGCCTAGTACTCATTAGTTATTTTTCCTGATTTTCTCCCTCCTCCCTTTCTCCACCCACTAATAGGCCCCAGCATATACTGTTCCCCTTTATGTGTCCATGTGTCTCATCATTTAGCTCCCTTTTGTAAGTGAGAACATGTGGTTTTCTGTTCCTGCATCAGTTTGCTAAGGATAATGGCATCTAGCTCTATTTATATTCACACACACACACACACACACACACACACACACACTGTGATCTGATTCTTTGTATGGCTGTACAACATTCCATGTTGTATATATACCACATTTGCTTTATTCAGTCTATCATTGATGTACAGTTAAGTTGATTCCATGTCTTTGCTATTGTGAATAGTGCTGCAATGAACATACACGTACATGTGTTTTTTATAATTCAATGATTTATATTTCTTTGTGTATATACCCAGTAATGATATTGCCAGATCAAATCATATTTCTGTCTTTAGGTTTTTGAAGAATTGCCATATTGTCTTCCATAATGGTTGAACTAATTTATACTCCCACCAACAGTGTGTAAGTGTTCATTTTTATCTATAATGTCTCCAGCATCTGTTATTTTTTGACCTTTTAATACAGAATGGTCACAGAGGTTGTAGAGAAAAGGGAATGCTTATATACTGTTGGTGGGTGTGTAAATTAGGTCAACTATTGTGGAAAGAGTGTAATGATACCTAAAATAGCTAGTAACAGAACTACCATTTGACTCAGCTATCCCATTATTGGGTACATACCCAGGGGACTATAAATCATTCTACCATAAAGACACACAGACATGGCTGGGCACAGTGGCTCATGCTTGAAATCTCAGCACTTTGGGAGGCTAAGACAGGAGGATCACAACGTCAAGAGATTAAGACCATCCTGGCCAACATAGTGAAACTCCGTCTCTACTAAAAATACAAAAATAAATAAATAAAAAAAAATTAGCTGGGCATAGTAGCGCACACCTGTAGTCCCAGCTACTCAGGAGGCTGAGGCAGGAGAATCACTTGAACCCAGGAGGTGGAGGTTGCAGTGAGCCAAGATCCTATCACTGCACTCCAGCCTGGTGACAGAGACTCCATCTCATAAAACAAAACAAAACAAATAAATAAGGACACATGGACCTGAATGTTCATTATTCACAATAGCAGAGACATGGAATTAACCTAAATGCACATCAGTGACAGACTGAATAAAGAAAATGTGGAAGATATACACTGTGGAATACCGTGCAGCCGTAAGAAAGAAGGAGATAATGTTTATTTGTGGGAACATGGATGGAAAGGGAGGCCATTAGGGTTAGAAAACTAATGCAGGATCAGAAAACCAAAGACCACATGTTCTCATAAGTGAGAGCTAAATGATGAGAAGTCATGGACACAAAGAGAGAAACAACAGACGCTGGGCCCTACTTGAGGGTGAAGGGTGAGAGGAGGAACAGGATACAAAAATAAATCTATTGGGTACGAGGCTTAGTACCTGGGAGATGAAATAATCTGTCCAACAAACCCCCATGACACAAGTTTACCTTTATATAAAAACTTGCACATGTTCTCCTGAACCTAAAATAAAAATAAAACCAAAATGGGTCACTGTAATATTGAATGTGGAGATTATGAAAATTAAAAAAAAAATCCATATAAAAGTGAATACTTAGCATGCACTACCTCTTTAATAAATGTTGTTATCTTTTTTATCTCTTTTTCCCTGCAATACTCCTGTAATGCAGATGCTATTAGAACTTTATAGATGAAGAAACTGAGGAAATACAGCTAATAAATGACAGTGCCAAGCTGGATCACTGTCTCTTCACACTGCACTTTACTTATTTTTAGTTTGCACAGTAGCATATTACCTCCTCTCTGAAGATTGACTCACAGGCATTGAGGACAATGAGGGCACTGGCCCAGAACGTCTCCAATGAGAGTCCCTTAAAAAGGAGCCAAGAGTTAGCATAGGGAAAGAAGCCTCTGTGTTCACTACCAAATCAAAACTTGGCAATAACCTAACATCACTTTAATCCTCATTCTTCAGAAAACCCAGAGGCACAGAGTCATACATTCAAATTAATTTCTAGGATAACCATATATATAATTACATAAAACATATAAAATACATAAAATATACATAATACATTATATATACATATATATATGTATATATATAACGCATTAATAATAGTTTCTAAAGGGAGACTTATCTGCTAAATTCAAATAATCATCCTGGTACGAGCCTTACTAAAAATAAATAACATAGGCTGATTTTTTTTAAACTGTAGATTCCAAAGATTTTGTAACATGAAGAGCTGCAAAGCAGCTTTGCTGCTATGTTAGAATATTGGATATTTGCTTCAGCAGTAGTTGTTTCATAGAACTCTATCTGGGAGAACAAAATAAAAACAAAATTAACCTAGTTTCATTCATGTTCAGCCTAGCTTATTGTTTCATATATTTAATAAACTTATTTTTAAATAAATTAGATAAGTTTCAACAGACATGTTGCCTTACATTTTTCTTTCTAAGCAGCATTCAAATTAATTTTGGGGGGGAATATGAAAATCTGAATCCTGCATGCATCATGCATTTATTTTTGAAGCCAGTTCTAAAGGAATAAACAAAACTAAGCAAAAACTGATCTCTTCTGATGAATTTTACAGTTTCTCTGAAAGAGAAATATCTTACATAATCCAAAAATTCAATTGTAGTAAGTGTGTGAGTATAGGATAATGACTAAGAGCCTGTTGCTCTGACGTGGGACAATCCTAAGTTGAAAGTATGACACTAACACTAATTAAAATCTCTCATCTTTCATTTCTGCATCTTTAAGATGATAATGATATAATTAACTCATAAAGTTGCTGTGATTATTAAATAGAATAATGTTTTAATATAGCAATTAGCATATGATGACCACTCAATATTATTAACCATGAATTGTAGTAGGGATTGAAATGTTTTCATTAACAATAGTCTTTCTGGTTTATGGCTCTAGACTGGGAAAGAATGAGTCCCCACAAAACTGCAGCACAAAAGAATTTCAGATCCACCCTCTCAGAAGTCTGAAGTCAGTGTTGCTCACCCTCACTGATTTCGGGATCTGCATTTGAAATGTAAGGTGCATTTTGTTTGTTGCAGTGCCGATACTTTGGTCATTCTTTTTTCTATATTCATTGCTCTGAACAGAAGTAATTAAACAAAAACAAAACAAAAAGTGAGAGTTTGCAGAATGCAAGACAGGTTGTGTTGTAAAAAATGCAGTCTAGAAAGCCATATCCAAAGCATATCTAGTTTACAAAAAAAAAAAAAGTATGAATAGAGGACATGCCTACGTCAAAGACACATTTAGTGCTTACAGATTTGGTCAGGGGGAAGGAGTGCTTACACTGTCTTTGGCACAGGACTATTCTTTGTGTACTGCTTACATGTTTTAATGCTAGAGAAAGGTTCTAGTGTCTCCTTAACAAAGAATGAAGATGAGATTCAGAGTGGTCAAGATGAGGAGGATGAAGGTCAAACAATGGCTGAGTAAGTATCCTAAACTGCCTCTTCTTGACTCAAGATACCAAGTCTCTTACTCTGTGCCATGCTACCTGAAAATTTTCTAAAAATGATACATGAGAGTTTTCTTTAGTTATCTGAATTTTCCACCCGAAAGATGAAAAACTTTCACAGCAAAGTACAACACATGGCATGTCTCTCACTGCAAAGGTAATATTTCACTTTTTGAAAAATAGAAAAAAAAAAAACTTTAAATTACAATTACTGGGGTTTCTTACAATAATAGTAAACATCAAGTTTAGCATTTCCCCCAAATGTAAATGTGTATATGAAATTAATAAACAAAATCTGACATTTTTGTAAGTCAAGTTATCAAACATTGGCAGCTATCTACAATTCAATCAAAAATATATTTTTGTAAGAATAAAAGTGACTCTCTTATTAGTTTGCAGACATTTAAAAATATTTCCAAAATAAATTATATATATAAATTATATAGTGGATTAATATCTTCATTATTTTTCACGTGACATAATTGAAAATTTGATTATATCCCTTTAGCATAAAGAAAATAGGATACTGCTTTTCATAAAGTTCAATTAAAACTTTACCTTTTTATCCAAAGAGATTATTTATGTATATATATATATATATATCAGGTTTAAGACTGAAGGGAAATTAGCACAAATGAAATAATATTTAAAGAAGGGAGAGAATCAGGAATGTTCAGCGAGAGCTGGCTGGCAGTTATGGGACATAATACAGTGTGAGCATATGTTGATAAAATTGTAATATTAATTATTTTAAGATATTCTCTTTTCCTCAAGTTGTGTTATATCTTATTATAAATGGAAAAAAGATGGTTGTTATCAATATTATCCCAAAAACTTGAAAAATAGACCTAATAATAGATTGTTGAAATTTTTGACCTAAATGAATAAACAATTATTGTGTTTACAAGTTTATCAAGGAAAACATTGTAAGATAAAAATATGCCTTCATGTGATTCTGCAATAAAGGAAAGGAGATGAAACACATAAGTCCTTTATAGTATATCTTTATTATCATATTATAAAAATTATTATCATAGTATAAATAATTATTATAGTAGCAAAAGGAGTATCATTAATACTACTATCTTCTAGGCACTGGGGCAGGAGCAGTAATGATCTCCAACTTTGTGTATATTTTAAATTAACAGACAGTGTAGGATATCTACCTAAATTTATTTTGTCTCTTATATTTGTGAAAATCTCAAGACAGGAACACATTCTGTGGCACATTATCCCATTAATGGATCATTTATTTTGGCAGCAGAATATGTTCAGTTATCCGCAAACTTGATCTCCTATTTCTGCTAGATAGAACATTGTGTGTGTTCAGAGCTTGATAAGAAATTAGACATGTAAACAATCTATTTGCATTATCTCTTCTTAATCTCATGTGTAATTTAACTCTCCTGCAGTCTCTCTCTTAAAATACTATTGACTTTCTTAAAGGGCTGGCAATGGAAAGAGAAAAGTCCATGTATCCAACAATTAAAACAAGTGCTGAAGAGCTGTATTCATCTAGTGGCTTTGAACCCTTTCAGTCGATAAAAATCACTTTAGCAAGAGCTTGAGTTACTTTCCTTTATAAAGATTCTCAACTTAAGTATTGATTTCAAATGTAGTAAGATAAAATCCAGGTTAATTCAGTCACAGCTATAGTGTGTCCAGATACTTTGTTTCACAAATCATAATATTTGGGAGAGAGATCCAAGATGGCTGATTAGCAGCAGCTCAGGAATGTAGCTCCCAGTGAAAGTGCAGAGAATGAGTGGACGCCGCACTTTCCGATGAATTTTTGTTGCCCACAGACCGGGAGATTCCTGGCAGAGGAGCCACAGGGGTCGCCATTGCGACTCTTTTGGCCGGCGCCGCCGTTTTGCCGGTGCCCCAGCGCAGCGCTTCTCCGTGCGGAGTATACGGGATGGACGGACTCGGCTGGTCCCATCCCCACAAGGAGAACAGCAATCAGAAGCACTGAGGACTGAGAGTTTCACAGCAAGCACAGCGAACCCGGGAAGGTCTGGCTCTTTGGGGAACGGGGCGTCCGCCAAAGGAAAACTAAGAAACAAAAAAACTTCATCGCCAGGCGGAGAGAGATCCAAGATGGCCACGTAGCAGCAGCTCAGGATTGCAGCTCCCAGTGAAAGCGCAGAGAGTGAGTGGATGCCGCAATTGCAGACAAATTTTTGATGCCCACGAACTGGGAGATTCCCGGCGAAGTAGCCACACAGGTCGCCAGCGCGACTCTTTTGGCCGGCGCAGCGCTTCTTGGTGCGGAGTGTACGGGACTGGATGTCCTTTTAGTTGGGCTCGGCTGGTCCCATCCCCACAAGGCGAACAGCAATTGGAAGCGCTGAGGACTGAGAACAAGCACAGCTGAACCCAGAAAGGCCCAGCTCTGTGGGGAAGGGGCGCCCCCCGAAGGAAAACTAAGAAACAGAAAACATCACCAACAAGCTGGAAGTCCACTCAGAGACCCAATCTGAAAGTCAGCAATTACAAAGATGACAGGTGGATAAATCCACAAAAATGGGAAGAAACCAGTGCAAAAAGGCTGAGAACACCCGAAATCAGAATGTCTCTCCTCCTACAGGGGATCGCACCTCCTCATCAGCAAGACAACAAGGCTTGATGGAGTATGAGTGTGATGAACTCACAGAATCAGGCTTCAGAAGGTGGATAATAAGAAAATTCTGTGAGCTAAAAGAACATGTTCTAACCCAATGCAAAGAAACTAAGAACCTTGAAAGAAGATTTAATGAAATATTAATGAGAATGGACAACTTAGAGAAGAATATAAGTGAATTGATGGAGCTGAAAAACACAACACGAGAACTTCGTGAAGCATGCCCAAGTTTCAACAGCTGAATTGACCAAGCAGAAGAAAGGATATCAGAGGTCGAAGATCAACTCAATGAAATAAAACAAGAAGGCAAGATGACAGAAAAAAGGGTAGAAAGGAATGAACAAAGTCTCCAAGAAATATGGGACTATGTGAAAAGACCTAATCTACGTTTGATAGGTCTACCTGAATGTGATGAAGAGAATGAATCCAAGCTGGAAAATACTCTTCAGGATATTATCCAGGAAAACTTCCCCAATCTAGCAAGGCAGGCCAATATTCAAGTCCAAGAAATACAGAGAACACCACAAAGATATTCCTCAAGAAGAGCAACCCCAAGGCACATAATTGTCAGATTCACCAGGGTTGAAATGAAGGAGAAAATGCTAAAGGCAGCCAGAGAGAAGATTCGGGTTACCCACAAAGGGAAGCCCATCAGACTCACAGCAGATCTCTCAGCAGAAACCCTACAAGCCAGAAGAGAGTGGGGGCCAACATTCAACATCCTTAAAGAAAAGAACTTTCAACCTAGAATTTCATATCCGGCCAAACTAAGCTTCATAAGCGAAGGAAAAATAAATTTTTTTGCGGATAAACAAATACTCAGAGATTACATCACCACCAGGCTTCCTTTACAAGAGCTTCTGAAAGAAGCACTACACATGGACGGGAACAACCAGTATCAGCCATTCCAAAAACATACCAAAAGGTAAAGAGCATCACCATAATGAAGAATCTACATCAACTAATGGGCAAAACAGCCAGCTAGCATTACCAGAAGCTGTGATTTTCGTCTCTGATAAAACAGACTTTAAAACAACAAAGAA
>PVKP010009964.1:0-66239 GCA_004027715.1 Plecturocebus donacophilus | reverse complement strand
ACAGCAGATCTCTCAGCAGAAACCCTACAAGCCAGAAGAGAGTGGGGGCCAACATTCAACATCCTTAAAGAAAAGAACTTTCAACCTAGAATTTCATATCCGGCCAAACTAAGCTTCATAAGTGAAGGAAAAATAAAATTTTTTGCGGATAAACAAGTACTCAGAGATTACATCACCACCAGGCCTGCTTTACAAGAGCCTCTGAAAGAAGCACTACACATGGACGGGAACAACCAGTATCAGCCATTCCAAAAACACACCAAAAGGTAAAGAGCATCACCATAATGAAGAATCTACATCAACTAATGGGCAAAACAGCCAGTTAGCATTACCAGAAGCTGTGATTTTTCGTCTCTGATAAAACAGACTTCAAATCAACAAAGAACACAAGAAACAAAGAGGGACATTACATGGTGGTGAAAGGATCAATGCAACAAGAAGAGCTAACGATCCTAAATATATACGCACCCATTACAGGAGCACCCAGATACATAGGGCAAGTTCTTAATGACTTACAAAGAGACTTAGAATCCTACACAATAATAGTGGGAGACTTTAACACTACACTGTCAATATTACATAGATCAACGAGATAGAAAATCAACAAGGATATCCAGGACTTGAACTCAGACCTGGAACAACTAGACTTAACAAATATTTACAGAACTATCCTCCCACAAATCCACAAAACATACATTTTTCTCAGCATCACATTATACCTATTTTAAAAGTGACTACATAATTGGAAGTAAATCACTCCCCAGCAATTGCATAGCATTTCACAGGTTTAAATAAAATATTGGTTGGCTGCTTATTTGTTATTTTCATCCCCTATTCCTTCCTGTCTCCATTGTCACACACAATTATTGGCATAAAAGAGGTTTTTAATACCCATTTTTAGACTGTATTCTAGCCTGAGCAATAAAACAAGAATCCCATTCTCTCTCCTTCTTTCTCTTCCTCTTTCTTTCTCTCTTCCATTCTTTTTTTCTTTCTTTTGCTGTTTCTTTCTTCCTCCTTTTCTTTTTCTAAAATCTCTTCCTCTTTCTTTCTTTCACTCTTTTTTCTTTCTTTTGCTGTTTCTTTCTTTCTCCTTTTCTCTCTTTTTCTAAAATCTCTTCCTCTCTCTCTTTCATTCTTTTTATTCTAAAAAAAAAAAAAAAAGTAGAAAGTGGGATTACGCACATACTCTTTGAGACTTGCCGTTCATTTCCCCTTAAACGGCCTTTCCTGGATATCTTTCCACGTCAGTATGTATGTCTTCCTTATTTTTAAGGCTGTGAAATATTTCATTGTATGGATATATAGTTATTTACTTAATACTTTCCAGTGCACATCTGAGTTTGTGCTGTTACAGTGTTTCAGAAAGCATCATTGAAATTGTATCACTTATTTGTCTGATAGTCTCTGTCTGTTACATTTTTAGAGGTAGATTGTAATACACTTTAAACTGTAATATAGATACTGCTAAATTGCTGTCTGAAAAGCTTTTTGCTGGATTGCATGTTACCAAATGGTCTGGGAGAAAACCTATTTTCCCATACCCTCATGAACACTGTAGATATTCACGACTTTAAATAATAGTCAGTCTGTTAGGTTACAAATAATATTTTCCTTTAATTTGTATTCCTTTTATTAATGAGTTGAAACACTTAGGCCTTTTGAACATGGTCTTCCATTTATGTCCATTTTCCTTATGTATGCCTAGGAATTCTATGTTAAGAAAGGTGTTAAATATTTATTTACAAAATTTATTGGCTTTTTCCTTTATATGGATAATGGGGTCATGCCACTCCCAGAAAGGCTTTCTTCACTTTGAAAATGTACCCACAGATTCCAGTTCAGGGAGAGAATGATCATCACTTCTGCAAGGCACAGAGGCTAATTGGATGATGGCCTGATTCTTTGCCCTCTGCAGAATAATGCCTAAAATCTTTCCGTAATGCATTATTTAATTACATACTTATGTTAAGTCCTTTTTATAAATGTGGATTTTTGTTACAGACACCATTTCATAAAACAAGAAAACTTAATGCCTATGTTGAAAAATATGGAGCTAAGGTAAGTGTTAAAAATGATATTAATAGCATATGTTTATATTGATAATGTATTTAACTCCTTTTGTCAACAGACAAAAACTGGAGAATCTTTCTTTCTCATAAATATTGTTATGTATATGAAAGAACCCAACAAATTTTTTCCAGTAATTATTATGTGCACATTTAATATAGAAAGAGAAGAGGCTTTTTTGTTGGATGCTTTATTTCAGGCATTTTATGTGGCATAATTTTATTTGCCATATACATTTTCAAATAAGTGAATCTCCTCATTTTCAAAGATAAACCCAAAAAGATGAAATTATTGTTCACATTATATAGCTAATCTGTAGAGGAATAAAACATTATAGATTGTATTCTACATGGTTATGAGCTTCTGGATCTTCACAAAGAGAAAGATGAATGCAGTGGTTTGTATTCATTTTCTCTGTGTCTCAGTAAATCGAGTCATGGAGCCTTGACTAGAGCTCCTTTCATAACTCTGTATGTAATTCTGAGATACTGTGTCATTCGTTATCCCAGAAGCCTGTCCAGATGTTACTGCTGGCTTCTGTTCCTAAATCGAGTTTGGGATAATGAGGTTTCTAGTCATCTTTAAAATTAGTGCTGCCTTTAAGTCCTAGGCGAGTAAGATTTCAGTAATACCTTGTGGTACTTTCTAGTTTCCGTGAGAATTTGTTGAATGACCTGAAAGCTGGTCATCAGTTACAGTCTGTGGGAAAACAGTATTATTTAGGAGCAGTGAGGAAAGAATATGTTTAAATCTTTTTGCTAAGACAAGTCTTTGGTCATCTAAGGATTCTGGTTATCTTGAAAGGCCATTTATGAGCTAGCCTGAGAACTAGATTTACAGTATGTCATTCACCTAGACGTAGGACTTGGATCTTTAAGCAATCTCTACCAAATTACATTATTTACTAAGGCCTAAGAATAGCTAAGATTTTAGTATATTTTAGCATAGCAGATCCTTGAATAAAATCATTTCATTTGATATTGTTTCAATATAGCATTAATGAAAAAGGAAAAGAAATCAGTTCCCAGCCAAGGCTACTGTCTGTGTGGTTTACAGCTTCTCCCCTTGTCTGAGCGGGTTTTCTTTTGATACTCCAGGTTCCTCCCACATCCCAAAGATGCACACATTAAGTTGCATTAATACATGAGTTGGCATGTATTAAGTGTCCCAGGCTGAGTAAGAGAGAGAGAGAAAGAGAGAGAGAGAGAGAGAGAGAGAGTGAGAGAGAGAGTGTGTGTGTGTGTGCACACGCCGTGCAATGGAATGGAGTCCTGTCCAGCACTGGGACCCACCTTGCACCTTCAGCTGCCAGGATAGGCCATGGCTACCCACTACTCTGAACTAGAATAAGCTAGTTGGAAAATGAATGAATGAATTGATGCACGAATACAAATTATTATAAAATAAATGTTCATAAAGTATACAGTAATCATACAGATGCACTACAGTAAGTGATGCAGTATAAAAGCACTCTGGGAGCCTGCCTTATTTGTGATTGTTTTGAACTGTGTCGTAGTAGGAGGTGCTCCTTAAGATTTTCACTTTGCAAACATTTATTCGTTGATTTTACCCACCACCACTACTACCACTGTCATTCACTGATCCATCAAAAATTGGGTAAATAATTCTTACTTGTTTTTATTAATCTTTCTTAAATGTATGTATAGCTTACATTTATTTCAACGTTAATATTAGAAGTATTCTTGGTCTTTATTTTAAAAGCTTGGTGATTTTTTGTGACCAGAACTATGCCATAGGAACTTTTATTTATATCAGTTAGCCTATGGTTTTGGCAACAGCCAAAACCAATATAACAAAATTGGTTTTGTCATATGTCATTTTGCTTAAAGTTATGGTATATAAGAACTTATCAATGACATTATTAAATGAGGACCTACTGTACTGATTTAATAAAGCAACATTTATACTAAGCATCACATTTTTATGTGTACTTTATAAGAAAAAATGAAAAATTAAGACTATCACCCATAGTCCTTATACAATAATAAAATTGCTTTGTACTATATTTTTCTTCTACCTTATTAATTCAGACCTGTGATTTCATCAGTGCAAGGTATCACATCTCCAAAATGTTTAAGATTTTTCTGTTGATGCTCTTATTCTTTTTCCATTTATCTCAGTTTCTATTCCTATAAACTAAACTTTTGTTCCCTTCACTAGACTTTCCAATTCTGAATTCTTTATTATTCATGAGCATTCTTCCAGTATCACTTTCCTTTCTGCGTTCATTGAGCCTTTATGGTTATGCTCAGTTTTTCTTTATATGAATGCTTTTCACATAATCATAATCAGCAGATACTTATTGAACACCTGTAATATGTCAAGCACCCTACTTGATTCTGAGGATCAAGCTGTGAACCAGATCAAGTCTCTGTCCTTGGTAATCTAATATCAGGAAAAAATTTCTACCTTTTCAAGTTTTTGGAAGAATTTATGTAGAATTTTTGTTATTTCTTTAGTAAATGTTTGGTAAAATTCACCAATAAAGTAATCTGGGCCTTAGCTTGTGGAAGGGGTGTGAGCTGCAATTTGAACTTATTTGATAGATAATAGAGCTATTCAAGTTATCTATTTCAGGGAATATGTCCATTTCATCTAAGTTGTCAAATTTATTGACAGAAAGTTGCTTATAATACTCCTTTATTTTCCTTTGCTGTGGAATCTATAGTGATGTCACTTCTCTGATTTCTGATATTGGTAATGTGTATGTTTTATTTTTCCTCTCCCTAATCAGTCTGGTTAGAGGGTTAGAATCTTAATTATCTTCTCAAAGAACAAGTTTTTGGTTTCATTGATTTTTCTCTCATTTTTTACTGCTTTGTATTTTATTGATTTTCTTTCTGGTCTATTACTTCTTTCTCATTTTGGGCTTAGTTTGGTTTTATTTTTCTAGTTTCTTAATGTGGGAGCTGAGGTCATTGATTTGAGAATTTCTTTGTTTTGCAATATTGAGACATTTCGTACTATGCATTCCTTCCTAAACACGTTTTTGTTTTGATTTTCTTCAGTTAAAAAATATATTCTAATTCTTGTTTGATTTTTTTTTGATCTATGGGTTATTTTGAAGTGTGTTATATAGTTTCCAAATATTTTATGATCTTCTAGAGATCATTTTGCTATTGATTTCCAATTTAATTGTTGTTGGAGAATACATTCTTTATAACTTGAATCTTTTAAAATTAATTGACATTATTTTATGGCCCAGAATATAGTATATCTCAGTGAATGTTTCTTGTCCATTTGAGAAAAATGAGTATTCTATAAATGTGTCATCAAGTATTCTGTAAATGTTTATTAGGTCACATTGGTTGATAGTGTTTTTAAGCCTGCTATAGTCTCACTTATATTCTGTTCACTTGTATCAGTTATTAAGAGAGCAGTATTGAAGTCTTTACCTATAATTAGGAATTTGTTTTTCCTTGAAGTTCTGTTAGTAGCCCTTAGACAACTGCTGCAATCTCTCCAAAATGAGGCTGTCCTTGGTTATTTTGGAAGCGCTTCTTAGAGAGATAACAATCCATTGTTCATGCATATCCTGTAAGCAGTTTTCCCGACAATGGGAGTCACCCACATAGAAAAGATGGTAGAGAATTTGTCCCTAACTTTAGCTGAAGTGATAAATCACACCATCTTTGCACTGGAAGGCATTCAGGTCACCAGCCAGGATGGCTATGAATGACAGAATTGCCCCATACTTCTTCCTTGCACCCCAAGGCTGAGTCTGTGCTGATATATTTTGCTGTATCTGGATTAATTTCTTGGACCATAGAGAAAGTCAATACAGAAATTGAGAGACAAATCCACCTACATCTCTAAGGAAGACCCTGGTGGCTTATGGGATTTGTTCAGCTGTTTGGATCTGGGCCCCTGGGGCCATGTTTGAGGTCAGCATTATAGAGTCCTGTTGATAGTAGCCTTAATAAATTCTGTGTGAGACAAATTGAATAAATTTGGTTCCATCTTTTGCCAACAGATTATCAGGTAATGTCCTGGAAACATTCACCATAAATCAAAATGGTACAAAAATTAGAGGTGGATAATATTGGGAGACAATTTTCCTTGGCTCTCTCATGCGTTTGCATATTCTTTTCACAAAGGCAAAGCCAGCAATTTTTTCTGGACTGTATTTTCAAGGATTTTTATATATCAAACAGCCTTGGCTCTTTCTCCAGCCTTGGGTAGTTACCTCACGTCTTTGTTAATCCATCTGCAGCCGATTACTCAAGAAAGACTCTCTGTTGATCTCCAGAGTTTGCTTTCTATGCAATTCTTTCCTCTCCTGTACTTCACACTGAAAACTCTAGCTTCCTAGACTCTCAGCTCTATCTCCTCAATTCAGGAAGACTTCTGGCCTCTTCCTAGGTGCCCCTTCTCTGACTGCAGCCTGAGAACCATCTGTCAAGAAGCTAGGACCTATCTTGTTCTTTTTCCATCTTTTGGGGATCCCTTTTCTTTGTTGCCTGATGTCCAATATCTTGTGAACTGTTATTTCATATAACTTGCCTTGTGATTTAGGTATTTCAAGGAGGAGGATAAATCTGGTTCCTATTACTTATTGGTCTTAATTATAAGTGAAAATCTTAATTTTTAAAATTAATTTGGTATTAATACAAATACAGATATTCTCTTGGTTTCATGTGTGCCCATGTAAGTATGTATTTTCTAGAGTTGTGGCAGACCAGTTCTCACTAACCCAGGCCTCCATTACAACTGTCCCAGCACTGACTGAGTAGCAAGGTTAAACATTAAAAGCTAGTTGAGCCTGTGCCCTTTTACAAAGGCTGGAATGTAACAAAGACCCCACCAAGAGTTTTGTCTAGGCTCTTCCTGGGCCTTGAAGCATGCCAAGATGATTTAGGAATTCTTAACAGGACTCTTTTAGGATTAAACAAGTTTTATTGGGAGTCTGAAGAAACTCCCCAGGCCTCCACAAACAAGTTTATTGGGGTCTAAAGGGACTCCCCAAACCTTTATGATTTAGCAGGAGACAAAATAAAGGTAATCACCCCAGCACCTAGACCCACTTAGATTAATTAAACTTAACTGAGGCTCCAAAAGAAGGTCTTCATGACTCAGATCTTAGTTACAGATTAGAAGAAGTTAACTACCTATGTCTTTAGATGAATGCAGACTTACACGTAGACATATAGCTTAGAAGGCATATAACCTCTGGAAAACTTTGTAATTTTGAGTTGGTCTGGTAGTGACTTCCAGGCCTTCTCCCTGTAACCAGTTGCAGAAAATAAAAACTCTCTTTCCAGTTCATCTGCGTCTTGCTATTGGGTGACAAGAAATAGCATCCTGACCCTCAGTTTGGTCTGGGAACAGAGTGAACAATAATGACTATTGCAAATTTGTCCTCATTTGGATTTGTCTGTGTAGAGCAGAATATGAAGTAATGATCAAAGTTTTTAGCACAGAACTCCCAAGATTTAGACTTATTGGCCAAGGTAAGCAGGTAGTATTTGGCCATGAAAGCATGACAATAGTAGTGGTGTGGAAGTGAATATATTTTAACACTTCTTTAACTTTAGAACCAAATATGATTAGCTCTAGCAATGACTACATTTTTACATAGAATAGCCCAATTTGTTGGGTGGTGATCTAAATGAGCAGTCATTTCCTATTAATATATGTGCACACAGCAGTTGCTCTAAATTTGCCCATATTTTGCCATTTAATATTTTTAGATGGAGATCCCACAAAGAGTAATTCCTGTAATTCTTCAGAACTGCCTTTCATATTCATTCACGGCTAGACTTGCTCCAGCCTGGAATAGAACTGGCCATCTATTGATACAAGGTAACTTTATCATTTTAGTCATTGGGGATTTCTGAACTAGATTACTTCTGTTATGTGTGCATTAGTCTGTTCTCATGCTGCTAATAAAGACATACTGGAGACTGGGTAATTTATAAAGGAAAGAGGCTTAATGGATTCACAGTTCCACATAGCTAGGGAGGCCTCACAATCATGGCAGAAGATGAAGGAAGAGCAAAGGGACATCTTACATGGCCGCAGGCAAAAGAGCATGTTCACAAGAACTCCCCTTTATAAAACCAGCAGATCTAATGAGGCGTATTCACTATCACAAAAACAGCAGAGGAAAGCCACACCCCCATGATTCGATTACCTCCTACTGGGTCCCTCCCACAACATGTGGGAATTATGGGTGCTACAATTCGAGATTCAGGTGGAGACACAGCCAAACCATATCAATGTGCATCTGTCCTTAATTTTAAGATATATAACTATTAGAGAATAATTCTTGAAACTGACCCACCTAAGCAATCTCAAGCAATCCCACAACAACATAAGTGTCATTTCTTTACTTTGGGATTATATACAGAGGCCTACTGATGTTTCTTTAAAAAATTATTATATAATACTTGATACTTAAGAATAAATACAAATTATGAAGCAGTATGATAAAATGAACACAATACTGTTAAAACTGAGAAGCTATCCTGAATTTTTGTTGAAGTCTGATTGTTTTCTAAATATTTTATAGCAGGAAATAGATATTTAGGGAAAGAATTGGCTATTTCCATCCTTTTAATTGAAGAGATACTTTTTGAATGATTACATTTTTTCTCTGAGCTGTCATCAGATATTCCTTTATATAACAACTACATTTTAAAGTATTTTCTTTAGCTTTGATAATTTCACATCAAACATAGTTATAAATATCAAGCATGATTATTTATGAGTTGTAATAATATGGCATATTCTATGAATTTTTTTTAAGGAAGAGATTTTCTTTCTCAGATGGGAAAACAAAGTGCTGTTGGTAAGTAAAAATGTATAAGTCAATAGATAAAACAATATAATTCACAGATTTTAAAGAAAACAGTATCATATGCTGGGTATGGTGGTACATGCCTGTAATCCCAACACTTTGGGAGATTGAGGTAGGTAGATTGCTTGAGCCCACAAGTTCAAGACCAGCCTGGGCAACATGATGAGACCCCCATCTCTACAAAAAATTTTTTTAAGTTAGCCAGGTAAGGTGGCACATGCCTGTAGCCCCAGCTACTTGGGATACCAAGATGGAGGGCCTCTTGAGCGTAGGATGTTGAGGTTGCATGCAGTAAGCCATGATTGTGCCACTCCACTACTCCAGCCTGGATGACAGAGCAAGACCCTATTTCAAAAATAAAAATAAAAATAACATAGATCATTGGGTTGTTATAATTATTGATTAATTAGGAATTAGGTTATATAAGACCTTAATCAGATATTATTGTAATCAGAATTTCACCTGGGAAATCACTCCTTGTTCAAAATGTACATTCTAGACTATATGAGAAAAATGCATCTTAATTGGAAAAAGCCATATTTTTATTTTCTCTACTTCAAGAAAATCATGACTGTGAAGGAGTTTAATTCTGCAGGCATTTATAATGTATAGTTTCCAGAATAATATATCATCAAAAATTCTTTAGGACTGATGTAAGTCAAAGCTTTATTTCTTATAAGAATAGGATTCTTTTTCTCCTTAAAAAATTGTAAAAAGAGACACAGATGATCTAAAGTATACAGTTTAATATATGGCTTAATCTAGTTCTTTCATTGATTTGCATGGTTGTATTTCACATAGACACTTTCCTAAACAGTAGTCCAGAGATAGCAGATAGATGAGAATCCTGAGTCACCACCACTACATTAATAATGTAGACATTATTAATCAATCATGATAGCGTTTCATATCATTTGGGCATAGCCTTAAAATCCTGACCTATAATCTAAAACTATTAGATCTGAGTTGACTTTCTCGCTGAAGCCTGTTTGCTGTCCTTGCACTAGTGTTATGTTTAAGTTGTGTAGTATCAGTCAGTGTGCTCTAGTTCTGGGTGAATGGGTTCATTACCTACATCTAGTTTCATCTTCAAACACTGTCATGAGACTATAGCTGTAGGGATTGAAAATAACAGAAGAGGAAAATTCCTTTCATTACCTACATCTAGTTTCATCTTCAAACACTGTCATGAGACTATAGCTGTAGGGATTAAAAAAAACAGAAGAAAAAAATTTAGAAGAGGAAAATTCCTCACTCCTGTGTTAGGATTTTTTTTTACTTTTATTGAAATTAATACACTATGACAAATTTTAAGTGTATAGCTCATTTAATTTTAACAAACTAAACATATTCTTATAACCATTCTCAGATTGAGAAACAACATTAAGAGTACCCCAGAACCCACCTCATGCTTTTTTTGTGTACTAACCCTTCCCAAAGTCAACACCATCCTGACATTTCAGAATTAGTTTTCTTTATGAAAAAGAAAGGCAAAGACTTCAAGGCTCTAGGAGTTCTGGAATATATCTGCTAGTATATTTGAAGATATTTGTTAGTAAAAGACTACTCAAATCAGAAACATGGTGTGATACCTCTTTAGGTATCACCTCTTCTTACAGAAGAGGACAATCTCTTTATTTTTATATATAGGTCAGATTTGTATAAGGTATTTTGTTGGATTTTCCTCTTAACTGTGGGGTGTCTCATTTTTCTTGTTGTAACCTTGCCTGTGACCTGCACCCCACATACATATTCATGCTGTTTCATACCTTTGTCCTCTTTTAGATGTCTCATCTGTAAACTGCCAAATATTAAGTGGTTATTATTTGAATTTTACCATGTATGGAAAAAAATATGTTCTTGTTTTTGACTTGAATAAGTTTTCTTTGTTACTAAAATACTTAATTTAGTAGTATGGAGTAATAATTCCAATTAGTTCACAGTTAAATGTTTTCTTTTCAGTATTAAACATCAATGTAACAGAAACTCAAGTTTGTCTAAGTATAGAAGCTTGCACAATCAGACTGCCACCACCTGAGGTACCACATATTGTGATTTATATACTTTGCTATATTTGCTATATACTTTTTATGTTTATTATTGTTACTAACATGGATTAGGTTTTAATTTTTAACATGAAAGGTGGTAGGGAGGTTTTTATTATCAAAATCTATATTATTAAATGCTTGATATATTTATATTGTTCTAAATTTGCTTCCCCAAAGATAATATTATTCTTTCCATTTAACACAGGTCTTCACATTATTCCTCTGACCAAAACTTTTTAAAGGTGCTATCTGAGACTCTCCACAACCTATTCTGTCTTAGCACCCACTTCTTGCCTCTTCTTTCACCTCCAAATGTAAAAATAATTATTTCAGCTCATTAATTTAATATTAATTCCCCTGCCCTTGACATTCTGGTAGCATTTTTTTTGCATCTGTTTTTTACACATAACACTTTCTGTCTTCTTAGTAGAAGGATACGTCTTTTATTTTGTGAATTCCCATAGCACCTAGCATAGAACCTTACAGGCTAGTGTCATTCAATGTTATTTTCTTTCCTCTAAGCCAGTAGTTCTCAATGGAAGCAGTTGAGGGCAGGGAAATAAATGATTGGCTCCTTATGAGAAATAATTATGTCTAGAGATAATTTTGGCTGTCACAATGGGGGAAGGATGGTGTTGCTACTGGCATCTAGTGGGCAGAGGCCAGAGAAGGGATGCTACTGCATATCCTTCCCTGCACAGGACAGTAATCTTATCCCCACCCACAGAATTATTCATCAGTAGTGCTGAGGTTGAGAAACCCCAGGCATAGGACAAATGACTCTTCCTTTGCTTAGAATGCCCCTCTAATTGGCTGTACACGTTCTGCTCATCTTTTAAGGCCCAGCTCAAATGCTACTCCTCCATTCATTTATTTCCATTTAATTATTTGATTACCTCTTATGTGGATAACTAAAAAAGAACAATTGATAAGTCAAAGATGAATAGGATCTACTTTTCTGCCCTGGAGAATTATATAAGCCAGTAGGGAAGTTGACCTGCATATAAATAACTGGAATGGGTAACATGATATGTATATCTTGGACTGATGAGGAGCCTTCCCAAGATTCCAAGTCCTGTGTGATTGCCCACCCTCATTTAAACCCTCATACTCTCCCGTACCATACTGTCTTTGTTTTCTGTCACTTAGCATATCTGAAATTGGGTAATTTATAAAGAAAATGAATTTATTTGTTATACTTATAGAGGCTAAAATGTCCAAGGTCAAGAGGTCATATCTGGTGAGGACCTTCTTGCTGCTGGGGACTCTGTTGAGTCCTGAGGTGGCGCAAGGCATCACATAGCGAGAGGGCTGGGTGTGGAAGCTGAGGTTTCTCTTCCTCTTATAAAGCCACCAGTCTTACTCCCATGAGAAACCATTAATTCATTAACCTTCTAATCCTCTAATCCATGAATAGATTAATCCATTCATGAGGGCAAATCCCTCATGACCCAATCACTTGTTAAATGCTCCACATCACTGGATGCTGTGGCCGTAATCCCAGCACTTTGGAAGGCCAAGGCAGGTGGATCACGAGGTCAGGATTTCAAGACCAGCCTGGCCAACATGGTGAACCCCCTCTCTACTAAACACACAAAAATTAGCTGGGCATGGTGGCACATTCCTGTAATCCCAGCTACTCTGGAGGTTGAGGAAGGAGAATTGCTTGAACCAGGACCTGGGAGGCAGAGGTTGCAGTGAGCCGAGATTGTACCTCTGCACTCCAGCGTGGGCTACAGAGTGAGACTCCATCTCAAAAAAAAAAAAAAAAAAAAGCCCCACATCTTAATACTGCCACATTGTGGATTAAATTTTAAAATTAGTTTTGGAGGGGACACATAGTCAAATTGTAGTTTATAATCACATACTCATTTCTGTTTTTATAATTATACTAAGTTTATGCCTCTGATTTCCTTTGAAGAAGCATCATGAAGACTAATATTGTGACTTACTCACCTTTGAATTTTCTAGACATACTTCTGTATTCTACATCTGAGTTTGAACCAAATTAGAGATTGACGGAGGAGTAAGACATAAATAGGGTGAGATTATAATTTATCCTTAAAACAGGATGCTTCTGAGAGTGAAAAGGACGCTAACCTGTTGGGATGCTGGCCCCACATGCACAAACTGGAATATATAGTCACGCTGTTCATTACTGGAAAGGAAAAACAGCTCTTGGAGGACATGGCTTATCTGAACCTTAGGGTGATGCAGACTTACCCACCCTTTTATTGCAGTAGTGGGAAAACCACAGGCCTCCCTTGGGAGACCAGGCACTGGTTCTGATATATCAAAGAGAGTGCCTAACACCACTCTCTGCCATCAGGCCAGCTCCCAAGAGGAAGGGGAGGAGGTAAGCCAGCATGCCTGGTTATTCATCCCAATTTTACCATCTGTATTAGTCCATTCTCATGCTGCTATGAAGAAATACCCCAAACTGGGTAATTTATAAAGGAAAGAGGTTTAATTGACTCACAGTTCCTCATGGCTGTGAAGGCCTCAGGAAACTTACAGTCATGGTGTGAGAAAAGTGCCCAGCAAAGAGGGAAATCCCCTTTATAAAACCATCAGATCTTGCAAGAACTCACTATCACAAGAACAGCATGAGGGTAAATGCCCCCATGAATAAATTAACTTCCACTGGGTCCCTCCTACAACATGGGGGGATTATGGGAACTACAGTTCAAGATGAGATTTGGGTGGCAATGCAGCCAAACCATATTACCATCCATCTGCTCTAGGGAGGAATGAATGATGGAGCAGAGTGATTCCAGGAATATGTGTTAGTAGAGCTTTCTGGACATGGAAGGAAACATCAAAAATGGGGCAGACACATTCCTCTCGTCTATTCAACATAATACACTCAACACGTACTTATTAAATTAAATCAATTCTCTAAATTATGATTGTTCATCAGCTTCTCTGAGTCTCACTTTTGCTTATGTTTTTTATATGGCATCTTACATATTCTGACTGCTATAAAAATTAGTTTAATATATACCTATGTTCCCACTAAACTGTAATCTTTTTGAGATTCTAGGTCCTGTCTTATTCATCTTTATTCCACATGGAGCCTAAAAGATAATTGCATTTAATTTTCCTTTTATTAAAATCTGGCATTGGTTAACATAACCAAAAAGTTATGCCAGATTTAAATAAAAGTCATTTAAAATGACTCAGGTTTATTTTGCCAAGGTTAATGACATGTCCAGGGAAAAGAAACACGATTTATAATAGGATCTGTGCCCCATGCTTTCTCCAAAGAGGGTTTTGAGGACTTCAGTATTTAAAAGGGAAAGAAAAAGCAGAAGGGGAAAGAGGAAGGGGAAAAAGGAGGAGGGTAGAAAATGAGGCAAGCAAGTGAATCTACATTATACACATGAAGAGAGGGGTAGAGGAAAAGTCAGTTATGCATTTCTGTCACCCGTAAATCTACATTTACAGTAATAATCTGAACTAAGCTATCTGGGAACAAAAGGAAGGCAGGGTTTTTTCGTTTGTTTTTTGTTTTTGTGTGAGTCACTTCCCAAGCTTAATGTTTCCTTTGGCATAGTGAGTTTGGAGTTCTGAGATTCTGGTTATTTTCTTTCATAGTTATTAGGTCAGGTTGGCGGAGGGGATTGAGGGTAAAGAGGTGAGAAGGAGGATGTTTCTGGTTTCTCTTTCCTCTAGTTTTTTTGTTTGCTTTCATTCCTTTTTTCAAAAAATTGCTATGGCCTCCATTGGCTGTAAGATGCAATCTCAGCTGTTTACCATGACATACAAGGTTTTCAGCAAACTGATTCAAACCTACCTTACTTATAGCGTCACCTCCCATTACTGCTCTCCAAGTAGCCAAACTATGAATTGCTTCTCAAAGATGGTTTGGTCTTTCATCCTTCCATGTCTTTGCTCCCACTGTTGTCTAAGCCTGTAATTCCCTTTCTCTGGCTCCTCTTTGAAAGCTTATCTCAGACATCACCCCTCTGAAGAATTCCCCAGCTCCCAAGTCTCATCTATGTTGGTGCTCCCCTGCCATGTTTATCCCATGCTATCTATGCAAATGTCTCATTAAACTGAAGTCCTAGAGGGAAGGGTCTGTGTCTTATTAATCTTTCTATCATAGGAGCCTACCTTAGTGCCTGTCACACACTTTCGTAAACATTTATGGAATGACTGGATTATTGACTGGAGTGAAAGACTAATTTATTTTTTGAACTAGGTGACTTTTGTTTCTTAATTCTTTTTTAATTCCTTTGGGCTAGAGATTGGAGTACTTTTTAAAATCCTGACTTTTGACCCTATTTAGACAAATTTTAAAGCAGATTTCAGCCTTATCTTTACAATTTAAACAGAGATAAAAAAATTTAAGAGGTAACTGAAACAGTAATTTACTTATTTCTCAAATTTTAGACTGTGTTAAACTTTAAAATAATACTTTCCTGAAAGTAATTAAATGTTTCAAAGGGAATTTATATGCACAAATTGCCATTTTACTGTTTGGTTCATTGAGATTATTATAATTGAATCCACAGTTACATAAGGGATATATTTCAGAAAAGCATTATGTAATCTTAAACTATTTGTCTTGAAATATAATTATAGGGAAAATTTGGGAGATGAGTGCCTTGAAACAAATTTCTATTTATTTCATAGATAGATATTTATTGGGTACTATTATGTATATGTGCCAAGTGCTGATGGAAACATTTTTTCTCCCAGAATTTTTTGTCTAGGTCAGAAGAAAGAAGAGCATGCACATATAAACTTACCAGAAGAAGGGAACATTTACTGAGGACTAGTTAATATTCACATACCCAGAAAATTCATTGTAGGCTTAGAATCACATTAAAACTCTCAGATCTGCACTAATTAACAGTGCTTCTTTGGCATGTTACTCTCGCAGAATCTCCATTTTTCTTATAAATTGGAAATAATTATATCTACCTTCTAGGGTTATAAGGAGGGTAACGGGGTATAGTACATTAGGGGCTTAGCATAGTACTGACACCTAATAGAGGTTCAAAAATAATAGCTATTGTTATTATTTTATAAGTAAATTAAGACACAATGCAGTTAAATAAGTTGCTCTGGGTCGTAAAGGTAGTAAGAGATTCAGGATTTGAGTTTGTCCTTTGACTCCGTTCTTTCTACTATACCATGCTTCCTTCACCTAGCCTTAGGTTTTTTGCTTCAAATTTGCATGTCCCATAGAGCCTTACAGAAATAGATACCTAATATATGTTGAATAAAAATACAATTAAAAATGTTTGGTAATGGAGTATCAAAATTAGTGTTATAGGAACTATGTTACTTTAGGAATTAAGAGAAAAAGAAAATGTCTGAGGGAATTATATGTGAAATCTTTGGAATATTTATACTATTTTTCACTCTTTTCTTCTTGAAATAATTTCCTTTCTTTATTTCTCTGAAACTGATTTTTCTAGAATCTCCTGGAATTCATTTGTTGTTCTTCATTCATTTATCATTTTAAAAATTGCTGTTTCTTAGGGTTCCATTTTTGGCCCTCTTTTCCTTAGCAGGCTCACCCATTTCAGTGGCTTCAGCCTATACACCAGTACCTCCCAAATATTCTTGTATAGTTGTAACATTTCTGCCCTCTCTTGGATACTTTCAAATGAATGTACTAATGGCAGTCAGCCTCAATTATGTCTAACACTGAATATATTTGTTTGTCACCTTCCCCAGCCCCATATCTGTTCCTCCTGTGTAATTATTTTCATTAGTGGCATCAGCAGCCAATCATTTACCTACCTAAAGACTTCAGAGTCATCCTTGGCTTTTCCTCTTTCTCGTTTTCTCTTTCCAATTAGTCTTTAATAGACAACTCTAGTCTTTTAAATTGACTCCTTTCTGTCTCCATTTCTGTTGCTCTAACTCAGACTCCCTTTTTGTACTTGAACTATTAAACCAGTCTCCATATGGGCCTTGTTTCCGGTTTCTCTCTTTTAAGTTTTTTATTTTCTATTTTTATTTTTTCTTAAGGCCCTGGGAGGAACCCGGGGCCACAAGTGTGTTCAAAGTGTCAATGATCAATGTGTCCTGCAATTTACATTAATTCTCGCAGCTAGCTTCATTCTTCATCAATGCATAAGCCAAGTGATCCACCGCTAAGAGTTGTACCCTTCAAGTTTATCTAATTTTTCCTTACAGTGTCAAGAGTTCACTTTCTAAACCAAAGGTCCCCAGCCTAAATGTCTTTAGTATTTCAGCATTGCCTAGAAAAAATTAAGTCCAAATTCTTTAGAATGGCATTTTAAGAAGAAAGTAATATTTACTGAATAACCTGCTTTTCAGTATGGTTTTGGTCATAGAAGGGCACTTTATAAATATTTGCTAAATAAATAAATACAAAGGGTGAGCATTCACAGTCTCTTGGAGTATATGGTGAACAGTTGGGTGGTTTGCCAGTCTTTAATCTCTGTTGAGAAAGACTAATGTAAACATTAAGTACTGGTACTACTGAGGTCCCTGCAGCATTTGACCTGAGTCTCTGAATACTGTAGAAGGTACCCAGAAGGATATATACTCAAGCTATATAAGTAAGTATATGTGAGAACACATAAACTTTAAACATTCGAACCTGATACCTACCTTCTATGAATTCAATTTTAAGTTCTGTTTTCTCTCAGTTTATTCGTCACTCTGCAACCAGTCTTATTCATAGCCATGCCTGCTCTAACCATGTTTTTATCACACAGTTCAGGCAACTGATCTCTTAAGCACAGTACATCACAGTGCAAGATTTATCTCTTGTGCACAGGAAAATATGTGTCCTTATTCATTCTGCATGTCCTTGCTCTTTAACCTCACAACATAACTAGCTTATCTTATCTTCCTTTTCCTGCATTCATGTTTTCCTGCTCTTCCCTGCTCCTCTATTTCTGTTAGTCTTAATGAAAGCCGTGGGAACTCAGAGAAGGATAGTCACTGGACGTGAAGAAGATGGGTCTAGATCTAGACAATAGGACCTTATTGATAGGAGTCAGATAAATCAGAGTGGGGGCAATACTTTAAGCAACTGTATTGTTAAAATGCTAATGAGTTGTCCAGGCAATAAAAGGTTGTCTAGTTTAGTTGGACTTCCTTAAAAAGTAGTAGGCAGTGAGGTTAGAACATTGTTTCCCAAAAGGTTAGTTAAAAATGGGATAAGGGTTTATGAACCATTCTCTCTAATCGTAATATAGTGTCCTTTCTCCCAAAATTTGATACTTTATTTTTTCACCCTCCTTGAGGTCTCTCTATATCTTTGGCTAACTGTAACATTGCCTCTCAGGGAGATTTTCCAGGGTCAGAAGGCTGTAATTGGCAAACTTTTGTAGATTAAATACAAGCTAAAATGCCCTATAGGGAGGAAACTGAAGGAACAGGGAACAAAGTGTTCTAGGAGGCTGGGAGGGATATAAAAGGAAACTGAAGCATTGGCTCTTCTTTTCTCCTCCAAAAGACCAGATAGAAGTATAATTCCCTTACTCATTCTTCATTAAAAAAAAAAAAATCAAGGTTAAAAGTTATTATTTCAAAATATGATACCTTCCTTTGGAAGAGATTCAACTTACTGCAAATTAACATAATTTTTTTAAAAACCCAGAAAACCAGCTAAAATAACTACAAAATAGGAGTTTGGGCTTAGCTGGTAAGAGGGAAAGCATGAAATACTTTATATATTGTATAGAGGAGAAGCAGGGTGAGCTGCAACATTGATTACTTATGTAAAGTGATTATACATGATTCAATGTAACTTAAGTCTTTAAAAACTACTTTATAACCTACTATGTATATAACAGATATGTATCTTTTAAAATATCTTCTTTTTTGCTGAATTCTTTGAGGACTTACAAATCTTATTTCTATTAAAAGCTAGAAGAGTTTGAGATTTCCCAGAGGATAATAAAGGATTTTCATATTAACAAGGGTGCTGTCATTGAGAGACATTCCATTTTAAGCAACTGGTGCTACGTTTTGCCAAGGTGAGATTTCAATTTGTAGTATCTAAGGTGGGTTCAAAATATAGTTGTTTTCTTTTATTTGCTTTCTTAACATTGACGTGCAAAATTATAAACCATTTTGGTGAATTTTAAAATACTGAATTATGACTTCACAAAGGCATTGAAACAATATTGTCATATTTACAAAAGTCATGAATTTTCTTTATCAAATTACTAATTGTATTATATATTCACATTTTATTAGCTCTAGCTTCAAAAAGGTAGTATTTCTAGATTTCTTATTATAAAATGAAAACTATCAAAATAATATTAATAAAACCTCATAAACTTTACCGAATAATTAATGATTCATTATAATTTGATATGAGCTGAGTTTTAAGTTTGTACTATCTTCAGGAAAAAATAATTTGTTATTAGTATAAGCAGGATTATTGGGATAAAATTTTAACTTGCTTAGGAAAAAGAACTTTAGTAGCATACACATAGTAATTCAATCATCGAAGCCGGGAGGAGGTCGATAGAAAACATGGGTTTAACTAATTCATTCAACTCCTAACAGACTTTTCCCTAAAGTCTAACAATTACCAGCAATATCTTTGGGTGGAAAAATATTAGTCATTATTTTGTGTTTGTAATTGGCACATTGTTTACAACAATCTAATTTAGTTTTTTCTAGTACTTCTAGTTGTTAAAATATAACACAAATAAAGGCCATATATGACAAACCCATAGCTAACATCATACTCAACAGTGAAAAATTGAAAGATTTTTTTCTTTAAGATTAGAAACAAGACAAGGATGCCCACTCTCTTCACTTCTGAACATAGTACTAGAAGTCCTAACTAGAGCAGTTAGGCAAGAGAAAGAAATAAAAAACATCCGACTTGTAAAGGAAGAAGTTAAATTGTTGCTGTATGGAGGTAACATGAACTTATATATAGAAAACCCTAAAGACTCCACCAAAAAACTGTTAGAACTAATAAGCAAATTTAGTAAAGTTGTAGGATACAAAATCATCACACAAAAAGTAGCATTTCTATACACTAGCAACAAACTATCTGAAAAAGAAATCAATAAAAATAATTGTGTCCATAATAGCTACCAAAAACATAGTTAGCAATAAATTTAACAACCAAGGAGGTGAAAGATCTCTACACTGAAAACTGCATATCTATGGAAAAGTACAGATGACAAAAGCAAAAATAGATAAACATGGTTACATCAAACTGAAAAGCTTCTATATGGCAAAAGAAACAGTCAACAGAGTGAAGAGACAACTTACAGAATGAGAGAAAATATTTGTAAACCCTACCTCTGATAAAGAGCTAATAGCTAAAATATGTAAGGAACTCAAATGACTCAATAGCAAGAAAACAAACTGATTTTAAAATCGGCAGTGATTTTAAAAAGCACTTGAATAACATTTCTCAAAAGAAGATATTTAAGTGACCAACAGGTATATTTAAAAATGCTCAACACCACTAATCATCAGGGAAGTGCAAATTCAAGTCACAATGAGAGATCACCTCATGCCTGTTGAATGGCTATTAACAAAATGACAAAAAATAACAAATACTGGCAAGGATGTGGGGAAAAGGGAACACTTGCACACTGTTGATGAGAATGTAAATTAGTTCAGCCATTATGGAAAACAGTATGGAGGTTCCTAAAAAAATTAAAAATAGAACTACCTTATGATCTAGCAATCCCACTACTGGTGATACATACAAAGAAAATTAAATCAGTATGCTGAAGAGATATCTGTACCCCCGTGTTCATTTCAGCATTATTCATAACAGCCAAGATATGGAATCAACCTAAGTGTCTAGCAGCAGATGAATGGATAAAGAAAATGTGGTATATACACAAATAGAATAGTAGTCACCTTTAAAAGAGAAGGAAATCCTGTCATTTGCCACATGAATGAAACTAAAGGTTATTATGTTAAATGAAATAAGCCAGGCACAGAAAGACAAATACCTTATGATCTCACTTATTTGTGGACTGTAAAACAATTGAACTCACAGAAACAGAGAGTAGAATAGTGCTTGGTGGGGACTGGGTAGGTGGAAGTGAAAGGGTCGATTGGGGAGATGTTAGTCAAAGGTTACAAAATTTCAGTTATATAGGAAGAATAACTTCAAGAGATCTATTGTACAGCATGGTGACTAAAATTAGAGTGTATTAGATTGTTGCAAAAGTAATTTCAGTTTTTGCTATTGAAAGTAATGACAAAAATTGCAATTACTTTTTTTACACACATATTAAAAATCACTAAGAAGGGATAGGGTGGCTCACACCTGTAATTGCAGCACTTTGGGAGGCCAAGGCAAACAAATCACTTGAGGCCAGGATTGAGACCAGCCTGGCCAACATGGCAAAACCCTGTCTCTACTAAAAATACAAAAATTTGCTGAGCGTAGTGGTGTGTGCCTGTAATCCCAGCTGGTGACTAAGGCAGTAGAATCACTTGAACCTGGGAAGCAGAGGTTTCAGTAAGTTGAGATCACACCACTGCACTCCAGTCTGGGTGACAGAGTTAGACTCTGTCTCAAAAAATAAATAAATAGCACTAAGAGTACAATTTAAGTGCTCTACCACACACAGACACACACACACACACAATGTAAGTGCATGTTAATTAGCTTGACTAAGCCATCATAATGTATATATATTTTGAAATGCAATGTCATACATGATAAATATATACTATTTTTATTTGTCAGTTAAAATAAAAAATTTAGTACAATGTGTTTCAAACTTGAGCAAATGTTAATATAGTTAGTGAAATAGTTGTTAAATCTTTTTTTGAACACTTTCTAAATCACATAGTTGACTTATTAAACTGTATTTAAGCATTGGCTCATAAAATCTTCCTCTCATTTTTCGTAGTATGAAAATGGGACAAATTATAAATATTCTTCATGCCATCCCCCCTGGCTGTCCTTTTCGCTCATATGAAGATTTCCAGAGACACTGGGATGTCCTGGTAAGGAATGGAAATATATGTTACGTTACAAGTTATTTGATTTTTGTTTATTGTAACTTAACCTAAGTTCAGCTTTCTCTGAGATGTTTAAATTTTATGCTTAATTTTTAGTATGGCTATAAACTTCCAGATGATTGTGGAAAACTTAAAGTATACTGCAACATCTACTTCAAAATGCTCGGAGAAAGGACCTTCACGTATCCTTTACACACCGATTGTTTGAAGTAGATGCTCTCTGCCCACCTTATAATCTAGTTTTGCTCCCGCTGTCATGGTCATACTTTCCAACTTTCTCTGTGTCTGACTGAAACTATGGTACATTTCCCCCAACTTCTTATCTGCACAAGGGTTTTTGGTATGCTTAGAATTTCTATTTTTATTTCAGGATGAGCTTAATAAGGATATTTTCTTTTAATACCACTTCAAAAATTTAGAAAACAAAAGTTAGACAGAAAAAAAAATGTGTAACTTAGAAAGTAGAAAGTAATCATGATTCTCCTTCGCAAAGTGCGCCCTCCAGTGGCATTTCAGAGACAATTGAAAGGGTTGGATTAAAAGGGTAGGTGGTAAACAAAAGATTTTTTGTAAAACAAGATTTTTCTTTTGAGGAGATTATCTAATTTTAGATGATTTGACTTATGCTTAATTGCACTCCATTGACTTAAGAAAATGTCTTTTTAAACAATTTTTAAAAAATTGAAATATGCACATGAAAAGAGCGTAAGTGCTCAGGCGAAACTCAAATCTTAGTACTGATTTTACCATTTGTATCTGTATTCTGACCTGCTGGAGTTTAAAAACGAAACAAGGAAGAGCCATAGTGTTGTCTTTTTGCATTCTACATTTCCTAAGCCAAACTTATTTTAATAGTAAAACTGGGGTTAACATATGTCCATTATTTTCTTTCATAAGATGCCAATATATTATTCAAAATCTTCAGAATGTTTCATCAGAAAAAGTAACTGCTTTTCTCAAAGAACTGCTTTTGCAGCTTGAATACAATCATCTTTGTGTATTATTTCTCTGTCCTGAATTTTTTCACTGTTTTTGGAGGTGCAATCTGTTCATTGTTTATTATAATACTTATTTTGTAATTCATAAAGGTTATAGTATCTTCCTTAAAAATCTTTTTTGGAATACTGTAATTGCCTTTTCATTTAGAAAGCCATATAATAAGATATTATGAATTCTCTTGATTTGGAGTGTTAGAATAGAAAGAATGAAGATCCCTGTGAGAAAACATGCTTTCAGCTGTGGATGGTATCAGATAAACAATATTAAAGAATTAGGATATATTTATGTGTGCCTTTTTGACATTGCTACTTTATAATACTTTTTAAAATTCCATATAAATTTCTGCCTCTATGTAAAAAAATCAGACATTGTTCTTTAACATTGTTCAGATATCCTCTCAGTTGCATCAGAAGTCAGCCTGTACAGTTCTTTCCAAGAGTAGATTCGGAAGTTGTGTTGAAAAGTTTTCTTTCAGATTTAAAATCTAAACTGCACCATATATGTGGATTTCCCATAAAGATGACAAGTAAACCGTGCTACTACACACAAGAACTAACTAAACCTAGTATACAGGTAAGCGATCTCTTGTCCTGTCTAGTTCTCCAAGACATATTATCCACCTATTTTACTTGAATCTCTTACCAAACCCAATGTGAGTAATTCTTTTCTCTCAGTTCAACGTTTCCCTATTTGTTACTATTATTATTGTATTTAACATGGTACTATAGTAGTAGTTGTTTACTGAAATGTTTCACCCACGTCAGGATATAAATGAGTTGAGTTACTGGAGATTAAAGAGACAGAGTTTTATGAACAGTATGTATTTGGAGACATTGTGATGTCAGTACAAGCTCAGTTAAGTGGAAGGTAAGATGCCTGTCCCTCACCAAGTCAAATAAGCTGGGGCTTCTGTGCAGCCACTTAGAGCTTAAAGTATGATCTCTGCTGTATAAGGAAGACAGAGGGCTAGTGTCTGGCTCCTGTCTGACTTCATTAAGAAATTAATATAATTGGCTGTCTGCTAATGGACAAGTTAACAAAGAAATGGCCATTTGGGGATTGGCCTACACCCCAGAGTTTGTCAGAAAAAAGCGGTTGCTGCAAACTATTGGAGAGGGAAGATATTTCCTACTGAGTTTGTCTCCTCTGCATTTTAAAAATCTATTATGGTGACACATGGCACACATATAGAAAAGTAATACTGTACTGCTTAATGAATGATTATCAAACATCCATGTAACCATTACCCAGATAAAACATAGAACCTTGGCCAGGCGCGGTGGCTCACGCCTGTAATACCAGCACTTTGGGAGGCTGAGGCAGGCGGATCACCTGAGGTCAGGAAGTTGAGACCAGCCTGACCAATATAGAGAAACGTTGTCTCTACTAAAAATACAAAAAATTAGCCAGGCGTAGTGGCACATGCCTGTAATCCCAGGTACTCAGAATGCTGAGGTAGGAGAATTGCTTGAACCTGGGAAGCAGAGGTTGCGGTGAGCTGAGATCGTACCATTGCACTCCAGCCTGGGCAACAGAGCGAGACTCCATCTCAAAAAAAACAAAACAAAACAAAAATAGAACCTTGCCAGGACTTTAGGAGCCTCCTACTTGCATCTTCCTAGTCATAATTCCTTTCCTCCTCCCAAAAGGTGACTACTTCTATGGAAATCATTCCTTTTTTGTTTTTATTAACTAAGTATGTGTCCTTAAACATCACATTCATTTTGCCTGCTTTTGAACTTGATGTAAAATAAATCATAGAGTATGTATTCCTTTGTGCCTGGTGTTTTAGGCTTAGCATCATGTTTGTGATATTCATCTGTGTCGTTCCACTTAGCTGTAGTCAGTTTACTTTCCTTTATAATGTAGCATTTTATTATGATTATGCTATAATTTATTCAGAATATTATTGATGAATGTTTGGATTGTTTCTCTTTGGGGGCTATTACTAGTAATGCTGTGATGAACATTCTTGTGTATGTCTGCTGGGGCACATGTACATGAAACCTCCAGGAGTAGAATTGGTATGGATATTTCTAACTTTGCTGGCTACACAAAATTATTTCCCTAACTGATTTGTACTCCCCTCTGCCCTAAAGCAGTATAGAAGAATTTGTGTTGCTTCACATCCTTGCCCATTTTTGGTATTTTTGGTTTTTTATTTCAGCCATTCTGGTAGGTATATTTATTACTGTGTGTTTTTAATCTGCCTTTTCCTGATTATTAATGAGATTGCATATCTTTTCATATGTGTATTAGCCATTTGGATTTTTTTTTGAAATGCCATTCTTTCATTTTTCTACTGTTACGTGTCTTCTGATTGATTTATATGTATTTTTAACATAAGCCAGATACAAATTCTTTATCAGTTATATACAATTATCTTCTTTCAGTCTATAACATGTTTCTCTCTTAATTCTTGGTGTTTTAATAGTGTCTTTGGCAGCAGGTCCTAATTTATAATCAAAATGATCAGTCTTTTTCTTTATGGTTGCTGCTTTTTATATCTGGTTTAAAAAATCTTTCTGTACCCCAAAGTCATGAGGTATTTTCCTCTAATATCATCCAATAAAAGCTTGTTTTCCATTCACATTTAGATCTATAATGGAATTGGAATTTATTTTTGTAATATGATGTGATATGGGGAGTCAGATTCATTTCTTAATATGGATATCTATTTGTCCAAGCCAAAAATAAAATCGACCATTCTTTCCCCAGTACATTTTTCCCAATACTTTTCTCCCCTCAATTCTTTGGAGCACTACCTTTGTCATAAATCCAGTGTCTTTGTGTGTATGATTTTGTTTCAGACTGCTTTAATCTCTTTCTCTGGTCAGTTTGTTGATCCTAGCACAATATCATGCTTTTAGAATTACTTGAATTATGTAATCTTAAATTTTATATTTATTATAGTGTTTTAATCTTAAATTTTGTAAGATTTTTGAAATTTGATAAAGCATCTTATCTATTGATGCATTTCCATACACATTTAGTTTCAACTTGTCAACTTACACACAGACACAGACACAGACGCGTGTGCACACACACACACATACACAGAGACAGCATGTTGGGATTTTGGTGGGAATTTCATTGAGTCTGACAATCTGTGAATATTGTATATTTCTCCACATATTAAATATATATTCTTTAATTTCTCTCAATAATAGTTGATAATTTTATGCATAGGGAAGTCCATACTTTCTATACATAAATTATTTTAAAATGTGCTTAATAATTACATGAATTATTTTGAAATGTACTTACTAACTTTCTAAGATATGGGAATGTTCTAGCTGTCTTTTTTTTGAAGGGCATTTCTAGCTCAAATACATTATTATCTGTCAGTTGCTGAGAAGTGTTTTCTAATCTCCCAATATGATGTAGATTTATCTACTTTTCCTACTTTCAGATTTTGCTTTATGTATTCTGAGACCACAATATTAGATACATGTAAATTTAGAATTGTGAGTTGTTTATTTTCCTGGTCAGGGGCCAGCTCCTCCCACTGTGAGTTGGAGAAAAATTGTGCAGAAACCTGACAACCTAGACACAAAGGCCTACAGGCAAGGTCATTTCCTTAGAAGGGAGAATGAGTGGACAAATGCCAGTTGACATCTTTAAAATAGTATTAAAATTTTGTCCAGACATAATATTTTTTAAAGTTGCTGGCCAAGTCTGAATCTAAATAATTTGGAAGAAGATATGTTGTTACATCATGCATGTTTATTGAATATACTTCTGGAGTACTTAAGATTTTCAGCCCATGTCTGTTTTAGAAATAGTGAATCAGAACAATGTGCTTGTTAAAATTTGCTTCATAAATGTAAAATAACATTTAATTGGAAATTATGGTTTTATATTGCTCTTTACAATAAGAATTTATCCTACTCAATTCTATTGAGTGCCTTTTGCATGCCAGCTGCTTTTATGTGTATTATTTCATTTAATAATCAAAATTGATTTTTGGATAAAGAATTTACTCAATTTTGCAGAAGAGGAGACCAAAGCTCAGAACATCCAAATAATTTTACCAAAGCCATACAGTTAAATGCATTGCAGAATTAGAATTGAAACCCAAGATTCCTAGTTCTGTAATTGGAAAAAGTTCATATTTGTACCTAAGAGCTCAAGCTTCAGAAACAGGCTGCCTGAATTAGAACCTCTTACTAATTGTATAATTTGGGACAAGTTATTTAATGTCTGTGTGCCCAAGTTCCTTAGTTGTAAAATGAGGCAAAGGCTAGCAGTGGTAATGATAAAACTTGTCACAGAGCGGGTTCTCTAGGAGCTGATTCTGAGGTGGAGTCTAGTGCACATGATGTTTGGTAGGGACTGCCCTTGGAAGCAATATCTGTGGAAGGCAGGGAGGAAGCCAGATTGGGGAAAGGGAGAAGTCAAAAACAAAGCAGACACTAGATGGCCCTGGCCACCCTTCTGAGGAGCTCTGAGACTAAAATGGCCCATCTGAGTTTTCTGCACTGGCTCAAATAGCCAGGCCTTTCTAACCCCTTCTGCATCCATCATTGGATTTGGGCCACCCTGAGACAGGCATATCCTTGGGCATTGGCCCTCTGTAACCAAAGCAATCCCTAAAGGGGTTTCTGCTCCACCAGAGGCACAGTAAGTCCTTCCTTTGAAGGGGGTCATGTCTTTTGCAGTACTTACTTCATAGTGGATTTTAGGACTAAAAGAGATAATACAGAGAAAAGTTTCTTGGTGAGCTCTCAGTAAGTTATTATTACCAGACCACAAACATGTTAACTCTAAGATTCATGTAATGTGAAAGGCATAAATTTAAAAAATGGAAATCAAATTGATCAGACTACTTGATAAAACTCAGCCAAGTTAAAAAAAAAATTAAATTAGGAATGCTTAGTCAAACCTGTATTTTTTAACATATAGGAAATGTCAGAGATACATAATGGAAATTATTATAATCACCTCTCATATGCTTCTCATCTAGTTCCCCCTTGACACATTTTTGGGTAGGAAGTAAACTGGGGGATTTTAGAACAAATCCCAAATATAGTGTTTTACCTGTAAAGACTATGGTGTACGTTTCTATCTCATTTCAAAATATTTTTACATAACCTCCGTGTTATTACTACACCTAAAAGAATTAATGTCTCTTAATATCAAGTACTAGTTCATACTGCAGTTTCCCATTTATCTCACACAGACTTACTTTTAGTTTTGTTTAAATCAGAATCCAAAAAAGGGCCCACATAACTTATGTATATCTCTTAAACCTCTTGATTCTGTAACATCTCAAACTCTCTCCCCTTTTATTTAGGCCACTTATTTGCTAGAAAACTAGATCGTTTTCCCTGGAGAATGTCCCATATTCTGGATTTGACTACTTCCTTGTGTGTCATGTCACTTAAAAAAATATTCTTCAAAAATCCATGTGTCCTATAAGCCTGTGGTTATATCTAAGCTTGACTGAATTCTGCTTCAATTTGAAACAAGAAATACACTGAGGTTGTGCAATGCACTGAACCAAATTTCGATTGATAAAACACTTTTGATTAGTCATCTTTGTAATTTCTCATTCCATTTAATTATTACTTTAATATTAAGCTTCTGTGAGATATTCATTCATATCTAAATGTAAGTTCAAGCTTTTATCCTTCTATAATCTTTTGTTAATGTATAAAGTTATATAAGTTGTATATAAATTCTAGAAATTAAAATTTAACCAAGTTACATTTGCCAGTGACACTTAATGAATAAGTGAAGCAGAATAATGATAATGACATAATAAAGCATATTTTTTTTGTTGGCTTGTGACTTCACAAAGCTGTAGTTTGTTGACTATTAAGTATATTTAAATTATATGAATTATTTATGATCTCATCTGCTGTTTACATAGGCTCTTTTGTAGTCTTTTTATAAATTTTGAATATAAACTTAGAGGTTTCCCCCTTTGAGCTATTTACTTTATCTTAAAAATTGAAAGAATGGGTAAATAATATATTGACAGGCTAGGCTAGGGAGCAAAAGAAACTTCTGGAAATTATGTTCACCATATGTCTATTTCTAAAAGACAGCTGAAGAAATAGAGTGTGAATATAAACATATTTTATACACAACACACATATTCTAGTACAGTTATATATCCAATTACAAATAATTTATTATGTTAATCTGCCTGTGAGTTTTATCTCAAGTAGTAGATATGTTACTTAAATGTTACTACAGTTTATAGAATCTAAGGATCCAAACACTGGATGTTTTTTGGTTTTCTATAATTGATTTTAACTTAGTTCTTTAACCCTTTTATCATCAAATGGAAAAAATTCAATCTGGATAATTCAAGGTGACTCAGTCCCTTATGACAAAACATCTCTTTAAAATAAAAGTGTTCTTCAATCCAACTTAAGAACCTTCTTCTCAGGATAGCATCTGAGCAGGGAAACCTTGCATGGGATTAGGGCAGTGGTGTGTGATGAAGAGCATTGGTATGTTTGCCTAGTATGCTCTATAGCAGGGGTCCTCAACCCCCAGGCCATGGACCTACCGGTCCATGGCTTGTTAGGAAGCAGGCCACACAGCAGGAGGTAAGTAGTAGGAGAGCAAGGGAGCATTACCGCCCGAGCTCTACCTCCTGTCAGAGCAGCAGCAGCGTTAGATTCTTAGAGGAGCACGAACCCTATCATGAACTGCAGACGCAAAGGATCTAGGTTGCATGCTCCTTATGAGAATCTAATGCCTGATGATCTGAGATGGAACAGTTTCATTGCAAAACCATCCCCCTACCACTCGGTCCATGGAAAAATTGTCTTCCACAAACCAGTCTTTGGTGCCAAAAAGGTTGAAAACTACTTCTCTATAGCAAGAGAATGGTGCCCTACATTCTGCTCTCCTACACTTTAGCTGCTAACAGTGCAACTGAAAATAAAAGATTCATAATTAAGCTTTTCTGCAAAAAACAGAAATGTGGCTTGACCTCACTTCTCCTTCCAAATATTTTATGAGTGCATCTGATTGGGTGGTTCTAAATCATGTCCAAACCCTAGCTGCAAAAGATGAATTGTTAGATTTCCAGGCTTTGGTCTAGGTAGGAGCACTGGGAGGAAAGTGGAATGGAGGTTGAACACCAGTCTATCCTGTCCATTTACCCTAACTCCCTTGTACAGGAGGTCTTCAGAAAAACAGCTGCATCCTCTGTCTACTCTCTCCAGAAGTATATATCCAATCCTGTTATGGGTTGAATTGTGTACATATACTGAACTCCTAAACCACAGTACCTCAGGATGTGACTTTATTTGACATAGAGTTACTGCAGATATAGTTAGTTAAAATGAGGTTATACTATAGTAGGGTGGGCGCCTAATCCAATATAACTAGTGTTCTTACGAAAAGGGGCAATTTGGATACAAAAACACATAGAGGAAGAACACCATGTGAATGTGAAGAGGGCATCTACAAGCCAAAAAAAAGAGCCCTGGAACAGATCCTTTCCTCATGGCCCTCTGAAGGATCCAACCCTGCCAATACCTTGGTTTCAGACTTCAAGGCTCTAAAACTAAGATAATATGTTTCTGTTGTTTAGGCCATCCAGTGTGTAGCCCTTTGTACCACATTCCCCTAGCAAATTAATACAAACCCCTTCCTGATGCATGCTTTTTCACTCAGCTGAGCAATGTCAAGGGCAGTAAGCTAGTAATTCTTCCTTGGTTAACTTCTGTGTTTCTTCATTCAGGGTAATGAAACTTAGCTGGGATTTTTTTGTGCCCCTTGAAAGTAATGGGCAAATTAAGAAGGATATGCTATGATCTGAATGTGTTTCTCCAAAATTTAAATGTTGAAACCCTAACTCCCAAGGTGATGATATTAGGAGGTAGGGTCTTTGGGAGTTAATTAGGTCATGGAGGTAGAGCTATGCTAAACAGGATTAGTGTTATTTAAAAGGCCCAAGAGAGATTTGCATTGATCTTGGACTTCCTCTTCTCCAAAACTGTTGGATCCTGGACTTCCCAGCCTCCAAAACTGTTGGTTATAAGCTACCCACTTTGTTATAGCAGCCAAAACAAACTAAGATAGGGTGTCTTCTTGTCCTGGTGGAATGGGTAAGCCTCCAACTGGAGCAATCTCCAGATAAGAAATGAATCCTAGTTGGCTATTTTCAGCATCACCCCCAAATCTCAGTATTTTCTTGAGGATTTTCCATTTTTCCCAAGGATAGTCAACATGGAAGGAGTAGTATTGTTCTCCATAATGACTTTATATTACGTTAACTTAAGTATTATGGAACTAGGTTTCTTGTAATTTCCTTCTCCATATCATTTTGGCCATGTGACAATACTCCTCCCATTAAGGTATGGATTTCTGTTCTCTTGAGTCTGGATGTCCCTATGACAGAGTGATGCAACATACTCTGAGACTAGATCTTTAGGAGAAACAGCTTCTACCTGGTCTCTCTGGACCATCCCATCTGTGAGAGATCCCCAGCACAGGAAGACACTGCCTGTCAGCATTCCAGCCAACAGCTAGCATCACCCATCACATGTAAAAGAAGAAGGGACTCCAAGGTGACTCCAGCTGCAGAGTATCTGACCACACAGCATGAGAGATGCCAAGCTAAGCCAAGCCAATCCCCAGAATAGTGAGAGATGATAACATAATTATTACTGGTTTTAAGCAACTAAATTTTGGTATGATTTGTTATGCCTAATAGATAATTGGATTAATCTCTTGTGCCTATTTACAACTCTGATTTCCCAAAACTTTCCTATTCTCTTCTCAACCTCATTCAACAATAGAACCTCCAGTAGTGAAGAGAAAAACCAATCATTCAAGTTTGCATATTATTCCTAGCAGTTTAAAAATGTTTATTTCAAGCTGTGAACCTGTGTTTTCATGGGGAAAGTGAGAAAAGAACTTGGTGTTCAGTGTTTCAGATTATTGCTACCTATCACTCTTTTACAGACAATAGGACTCAATAGATATGTACTTTCAAAGACGATACTTTCTGCCAACAGATGAGTGGATAAAATATGCTCTATACATACAGTGGAATAGTCAGTCATGAAAAGGAATAAGTCTTGCACTTGCTGCAACATATATGAACCCTGAAAACATTATGCTAAGTGCAATAAGCCAGACACAAAAAGACAAATATTGTATGATTCCACTTACATGTGGTACCTAGAATGGGCAAATTCATAGAATAGAAAGTAAAATAGAGGTTACCAGGAGCTGGAAGGAAAAGGAAACAGGAAATTACTATTTACAGAGTGCAAAATTTCTATTTGGAATGAAAAAGAAATGTAGAAACAGATAATGTTGATGGTTATATAATACTACTTATAAATGGTTAATATGGTAAATTTTTTATTATTTATGTGTATGTATATGTTTATACACAGTTGTTCTTTAAAAGACTGTAAACACTTGGCTTTTTTTTTTTTAACATATCTGACAAATTTGTTTGACAAATACTTGCTGAATTGCTATCAGGTACCAGGCATTGTGGTAGGCAGTGAAAAAATAAACATGATTAAGACACAGATAGCGCCTTCCCTGTAGTCAAAATCCCACTTATTCCTAAAGGCCTGATGTAGATGCAGCCACCTCTTCATTAATTTCTTTCAACAAGGATTTTTTTTAGTAACTGTGAAGGATATAAGAGTAAATAAATCATGGTTCTTACCCTCCAAGAATCTAGTACCTACTTAGGAAGATGGAACATGTACACTAAAAGATAAGAGAGCTTACCTTGTACTATTTTTTTGACAAATATTATTTAATTGATAGCAGATCCTTGGAGAGTTGACAGGAAAACAGTCACTATCGTAGATTGATGGGTGGAGAAGGTGGGACTTTGAGTACATAAAGGAGGTCATACCTTGTTCAGTAAGCAAGACAGCAGCATGAGCATGTTTGGAGGACAATGGGTAGCTGTATGGGTGGTTTTTATAGTAGATTTATATGAACTGTAGAATGTACTTTTATCTTTAGATAGTATCTAAAGGAGGATACAACCATAAGAAATGTATACATTTCCATCAAAAGGCTCATTTTTATTTTGTTTTTCTTTACGTGTTCTGTATATCATAGTGTTGCTTTATATTCTCATTTGGTTGATATATTATATGCAGTTAAATATATACAGTTAAGTTTCCATTAAGGAGATTATTAACATTTTTAAATTTGTTTAATCTCTATTCTTTCAGGAAAACAAAGTCAAGCCACCCAATTTGACCACTAAAAAAATGTTCAGGGCATCTCTGACTGACACCACTTCCATAAAACCTTCCTGTGCTCAAAGTCTTCTACCACGTTCAGTAACAGTGGACCACAAGGTGGAGCTTTCAGTCAACCTGCCAACATCAGGCATTTTCTCACCTTTGCATCTCCAGCCAGAGTCTGTTCAGGGTAGAAAGAAATCCCTGCCTGTCAGGGCTCCACAAGTACATTTGGAAGTATTAATGCCCAACAGAGGAAATATTGAAGTTCAACACACAAATCTTAGCTCCCAAAGTAACATCACTTCTAAATTTGTACCAGTTTTCAAAAATAAATTGTTACAAATGAACAAAAATACCTCAGTACTTGGCAGCCCAAAAAGAAAACAGCATGTTGTGACACAATCTAACTTGTTTTCACTCAAAACTAGTATGATCCAGCATGATAAACTCAATTTAGGTCCAGCTGTAAAAAAAAGATCTAATAGTAACATGCAGATGCATGCTGCTAGCAATTTAAATCAGGAGAATTCCAAACCTCTGCAAGAAAAAAAAAGAGAGTCCTATGAAAATATGACAAAATTTCCCTCTTCTAATCAAAAATCGACTGTAAGCTTAAACAAAAATAAGCAACTATCTAATAGTGCAGTATTTCTGATGTCAAATAACATTTTAGGGGTGATAAAAAGTGCTGTTGACTTCCACATGAATGGAAAAGAAAATTTAACAGGCAAATATGTAACACAAATGTTAGGGAAAAGCCATGGGTCATTAAAACTGAAAAGACAACCACACATTTTCGAATCAGATGGAGAAACAGAAGATCCCCGACTGCTACAGCAGCAATCAGAAAATCAATCTAAAGAAGTTGGTACAAGTGACCACAGGTTGATAGAAAGCAAAGTAGCCCATAGGTCTAAGAGAAAATTATGTCCAGAGTCTTCCAAAACTTTAAAGAAGCATCATTCCGTTACTGTGCACTGTGACCAATCCAGTTCTTCTAAGAAGCAGGTAAAAATAAAATTAACCTGACACTATTTATCATATTTTATACCTTTAAAACCCCTAAATAAGGATTTAAATGATTTCCCCAAGATCATCTAATTGATAAACAAAATATCTACCCTAGAGCAACTGTAAGTGTATGCAGTTAATTTGTAACAAAATGTGATTCTTCAATCTAATACAGATACTTCACTCAGATAAATCAAAACCTAAGAAATCTCTCATCATTCCTAATGCTTAGAACATGGACCTGAAAGAAGAAAATGTCTACCAGGTAACAGATATCTTTTGATTTGTGTTTACATTATCTGAATTAGGAGTGCCAAATTTAGGTTTCTCCACCCTCTTGGTAAGAAGGAGCTACTTTTAAATTCTTTGAAACCCTAAAATCAGCAAAGAAATAGGACATGGTGGGAACAGTACACCCCTTGAATAAGAACTGTACACAGCAGCTGTTTTGTAATGACTTCGAAGAGGGACAGGTGCAAGTGGTCCACTGTGGGCTTCCTCCCACTCTGTTCTGGGGATCCTTGCAGACTAGGAATCGCTCACACAGCAGCAGCAGACTATCTCAAGACAGAAGATTTGGACAGCTACTAGAATAGCTACTTTTTGGGATACCTACCCAAGCTAATAAATCTGAAATGATGTTTCAAAGGTCAATCATTTAGTTAAAATTTACTCCAGAAGTTCTACAGTGTTGACTATGTTTACACTTGGTATTCACTTGATAACACTGAGTTCATGGCACTGAATTTACAAAATAATACATCTGGAAATTACATTTCATTTTGTTCTGCCATCTGTTCTATTCTAAGAACAAACATATTACTAAAATACCCACAAGTTCTTTTTTACATAGAACTATTGGAATACTTTCAATTCAGATTCTTTAAGAACCAACTAGAAAACATTTTCTTTTCCAACTGCTATTTATTCCTATAACTAATAGAATTTTCAACCTGATTTTAATTAACCAAAAGGCATTTAAGTTTATTCCTATATACATTATGATGTTGTATTTTATGTATTTTTTCACATCTTAACATTTTAATGCACTCAGTAGGTGGTTGAAGAAAAAAATGCATGTGCCTTGAAGATGTTACTTGCATTTTAGCAAAGTGAGACAAGAACAGAAAATCAACACCACATGTTCACACTCATAGGCAGGTGTTGAACGATGAGAATACAAGGACACAGGGAGGGGAGCATCACACACTGGGGTCTGTTGGTGGGTAATAGGGGAGGGACAGCAGCGGGTAGGGAGGTTGGGGTGGGATAACATGGGGAGAAATGCTAGATATGGGTGATAGGGGCATGGAGGCAGCAAACCACATTGTATGTACCTATGCAACAATCCTGCAAGTTTTGCACATGTACCCCAGAACCCAAAGTGCAATAAAATATTTTTTTTAAAAAAGAAAGAAATGAAATCTATTCTAGGTTTCATATTGTTTTAGAGGTATAGCACTTTCCCACTTTGAACTACTTAAGTCCTTACACAATTTTTAAAATTAAAAAGTCATCCAGGAGTGGGAGCTTACACCTGTAATTCAAACACTTGTGGGAGGCTGAGGTGGGCAGATTGCTTGAACTCAGGCATTCCAGAGCAGCCTGGGCAACATGGATGAGACCTTGTCTCTGCAAAAAATATAAAAAATTAGGGCTGGGCGTGGTGGCTCACGCCTGTAATTCCAGCACTTTGGGAGGTCGAGGTGGGTGATTCACCTGAGGTCAGGAGTTTGAGACCAGCCTGGGCAACATGGTGAAACCTCTTCTCTACTAAAAATACTAAAAATTAGCCGGGCGTGGTGGCAGGCGCCTGTAATCTCACCTATTTGGGAGGTGGAGGCAGGAGAATCGCTTGAACCCAGGAGGCAGAGTTTGCACCATTGCACTCCAGCCTGGGTGATAGAGTGTGACTCTGTTCCCCACCCTGACTAAAAAAAATTAGCTGGGCATGGTGGTATGTGCCTATAGTCCAAGCTACTTGGGGGGCTGAGGTGAGAGAATTGCTTGAGTCTGGGAGGTGGAGGTTACAATGAGCTGTGTTTGCCACTGCACTCCAGCCTGAATGACAAAGTGAGACCCTGTCTCAAAGTAAATATTAAATTAAATTTTAAAAATTATTTCATCAAGGTAGAAGGAGTAACATAATGAGAAATTTTTAAATATTTCTTTAAATTTATGGGGTACAAGTGCAATTTTGTTACATCGATGTATTATAGTGGTAAAGCCAGGGCTTTTAGTGTATTCATCATTGGAATAATATACATTGTACCCCATTAAGTAATTTGTCATTATTCACCCGCTTCCACCCCATACTCTTCTGAGTACTGTCCATCATTCTGCACTCTATGTCCATGTGTATACATTATTTAGCTCCCACTTGCAGGAATCATTATAGTATATAATTTCCCCCAAATATAAACTTGATACATACTCCTGTAAAAACCTTGAGTAGTACAGAGCAGTTTCAAGAAAAAAGTTTTTAAAAAAATCTGTAATTTCTCTTTGCAGAGATGACCATTCTGAACATACAATGAACACTCTTCCAGAAGTCTCTCACACTCCTGTGACCATGAAATCAGCTCTGCATACTACTGTGGAACCTTCTTTCTCACTCGACAGTTTCTTTTTAATGTTTGCATAGCATTTTGTTATATGTGGGTGTACTCTATTTACTAGTCCGCTACTGATTGACACTTCAGTTGTTTCCAATTGTTCACTATTACAACAATGTCATGTAAATAGTCTCATGCAGATCTTTGCAAAATATCCAGTGATCTTATACAGTAGTTTTGATAGTTGAAAATATCTTTATTTTGCCCTTACTATTTTATTATTGAAATTTGAATTTATCATTTTTATTATCAAAATTTTCAAACCACCTAAAGCACAGATAAGAGTATGAAGAATCTCTAAGTACCTATTGCCCAGATCTACCAGTTATTAATATTTTGTCACTGCTTCATCTGTTCCTCACAGACATGCTCTTTTTTGCTGTAATCTTTTAAAGCAAATTCAAGACATTATGTAATTTTACCCATAAACACTAAAATATATATTTCTAACATAAGATATAGTATATTTTATAGTATAATATATACACACATCCTAGTATAATATAAACACATCAAGAATGTGTATATATATTACATTTTGGGGATCTCTACTATATCCCTGCAGGCTTGCTAAATTTCACTTTTGTTTTTACATGCAAACTAACAGGAAGCCCTGAATAAATGTAAAACCTCTTTCTCAACAAACTAGAGTCTTTATTGGGGTGGAGATTTCTGTGTTCACTAGTACTCATGAGCACCTTCTGTGTGCCAGGCAGTGGGGAAAACAGTGTCCACTCCAGAAATGGATGAGACAGCCATGGCCTGAGCCCTGAGGGCTGGTGGTCTAGTCTCAAGCAAATTCATTCTGGGTTCCTGGCACAGACTTAGGGATATGTATGTATTGAAGCACATGTTCAGAATGACCTTCTGCTCCATATTACAAATAAATTATCTAACATTTGAAAAAACAGAAACAGAAATGGAGCTCCTCAGTCAATTAATATTATTCTGGCTTTCAAACATTTTAGATTTTTAATGTACAAAATATTTGTTGCAATATATTTCAAAGAAACAAAAAATCTGCATTGGACATTCCACTGAAACAATTATTATATAAAAATAGCTAGTAGAGATCCAAGTATAAGTAACTCTGATTTTGTAAATGTGATTTATTGTCTCTACCACTTCACTAAACCATTGCAATTAAAAGCAAAAATAAACACAAACTCTCCTTCAAACAGTAAATGTGACTCCTCCTCCTGAAATTGTGTTTAGTTAATTAATTTGCTATATACCTTTAAGCATTTTTGTTTTCCAGAATTATCTCTATTTCCCAATTATTTTACCATTTTCATAAGGATAAGCATTTTGTCTGAAGCCCATTTTTGAGTATGGTTTTCTCATTCTCAAGTTTGTATTATAGGTATCTAGTAGATACCTATATCTACTATAAAGATCTGCTATAAAGAGTGGTATGTCATTTTATTTGAGAGGCTGTGGTGAAAATAACATTAGTAAATGTGCATATTTGATGAGCACAGTCATCCATAGCAGGAAATCATTCCTGAAGCCAGCCTTTCCCACTGTTCCACATACTCCCAGGCTGCCTTCCTGCTACTGCCCACTCACTATGCCTCAGGTAATGGAGACATACTTTATTATTACACGGAACAAAATAATGAAAACCATACATCCACTGCTGAAGTAGTATTTAGCATCTTCCAGTTCTTTATGTAAGTAACCTTGGTAGTCCCCTCCTATATTCCACTACTGTCTAAAATTTAGAATATATAGTATAGTACTTCAGTTAGATCAATGTTAACCTACATAGCAAAACCTGCCATATTAATATTAGTCTATTTTTTGTTTAAAGTAGGTTTTTTGTCTTACAATATTTATCCTAATGAAAGTTATAAAAATATATGCATATATGTATACATATATGTGTGATTTAATATAGATTTTTAATTTCATATTTCATGTTCCAAGAAGAGGTTCTAGGTAAAATTTCTGTGTTCAAAATCACCAGAAAAATCAATTAAGATTTTGGTTCATTTTAAACACTAATTTTTGAAAGCCAAAATAATTCTAAATCTAATTAGGGGGAGCTACATTTTACTTCTTTGTGTAAGTTTTTGGTGATTTATATGCAGTGTAGACCGCCCTCCTACCAGAAATTATTCTTATATTACAATTTTACATTAATTTTAGAATGATTTTAATTTTAAAACCATAAGTAAGTAATTTTATGTTTGCCTATATCCAGTAGCTTAAGAAATCAGCCATTACTTTAACAAACCTATGGCAATGTAAAAATTAATGCCAAGAATCATATTTCTAGGAATGCAAAAGTGCTTCTCTTATATATTAGGTTTCACAGTATTGGTTGCCTACTATATTTGTTTTTATTTCTATTATATATCATAATTATACATTTTTATTTTATTTTATTTGCATTTGTAAAAAAAAATGTGGATTTGTTAATGATGAGCTTTTATTTGACTAACCAGTTGATCAATTTTTGCTCTGTTTTCAAATTGCATATGATGGGCTATTACGCTGAAACTGCTAATATAGGGTGTATTTATTGATACTTAAGATTGGTCGGTATTTACAAATATTTAAGAATGTCATGGTCCTTATGTTTTGATGCTTAAAATGTTCATGTTGTTGAACCCTACATCCCTACATAATGTCTTATTCTAAATTAAAAATAATAAAGATATTTCTAATAGATGTAGTTTTCATATGTCAGAGTGACTCTGTATAGGAATGGAAAGGCTTAGTTAGATAAACTACAAATTTCTTTCCCTCTGTGGTTCCATTTCTTCACATGCATTTGCTGCTGGGCTCATGTAAACTACCTTAGGTCCTTAACACTTCATAGAACTTTTATTCTCAAAAGTCCTTCATTCTTTCATTTGACAGATATTTTAGTATTTGCTATTTGCAACCATTATTGCAGATACTTGCAGTATATCAGTGAACACTGACATTACATTCTAGCAGGGAGACAGATGATAAGGATAAGTAAGTAAATTATATAATGCAATAGAAAATGGCAAGTACAGTGGAAAACAACAGAGCAAGTTAAGGGAAATAGTAAGGGTAGGCTCCCTTGAGCAGAGACTTGAATGAGGAGAGCAAGTTGGCCACATGGAGTTGTCCTCTGAAGGACGGGCTTTTGAGGCATAAGGAACAACCTGTGTGTTGTCAAAATATTTCAGGGGGAGCCCAGGTTAGAGTAAAAGGAGCAGAGAGGAGGAATTGCTTTACCCTGACTGCAAAGGGGTGGAGGCCAAAAAAGTGAAGTGATCTGACTAGGTTTCAACAGGACCCTTCTGACTGCTGTGTTATGAATAGACTTGGGGTGATAGGGAAGGGTGAGAAGAAGCAGGGATACTAGTTAAGAATCCAAGAAACAGATGGCAATAATGGCTTGCACCGCTACAGCAGCAGTGGAAGGGATGAGAAGTGGGGATTCTGAAGGGAGAACCCACTGGCTCAGGGATTTAAGAAGAAAGAGGTGTCGAAGTTGGCACCAAGATTATTGGCTCACTTGGAAGTATGGGGTTATCATCAACTGAAAGGAGGGGAGTGGGTTTTGGAGTAAGAAGACTGAGAATTGACCATGGGGTTTCACACATGGGAGCCATTGTTATCCTTAGGAGCAGTTTCTGTGGAATGGATCTAAGAGAGAAGGGAGGCTGGAATTAGAAATCCCAAGAACAGACAGCTCCTTTGAGAATAGTCATCAGTAGAGTTTTCTAAATCCTTTTTTTTTTTTTTTCCCTAAATTGTTTTTTTGATTATCCCCCCCTTTAAATGCTGTTCTTCCCATGGCCTCTATAATCTTAACATTTCTGGATGCATTTTTTTCAGTTGCTTTTACCAACTGGCATTGGTACAACAGGGACCTTCAAGGAAGAACACATTTGGGTCACCAGAGAAATGGGAAGAAGGTCATTCCAAAGAAAGACTATAACGAGCAGAGGCATGAAGATGCATGTGTGCTTAGGGAGCAGTGGATGCCGATTCGGGTGTGGTTAGCATGAGCTTCACGTGGGGACCAGAATGACTGCAGATGAAACGGAAAGGTTGCCCCAGGCCAGGGCCGTGAAGTCATCCAGAAGCTTTCAGAAAACAAATCCAGAGGGCAGAGATGGAAAATCAGACTCCAGGGACAGACCCAGAAATGGCAGCTCCTGGAAAGCTGAGAGCACTATGTGCTACAGAGGTGGAGTCAGAGATGAAGGTGCATTTTCAAGCTTGAGCTGCTGCAAGGAGAGCGTTGCTTTTTAAAAACAGAAAATGAAGGCATGGTAGGAAACAATGTGAGCAGACAGACGCCTGGTTTATGTGTTACAAACTGGGTTGGTAGCATTAGTGGAAGACCCTGGTAAAGATAACCAATCGATAATGAGGCTGAATCTCAGGAACTGACAGCATTTGGGAGTCATCCACGTAGACATGTCAGTGGGAGGTGTGTGTGCGAGTGCAGGGAATGAAGCGCGACTGATGCTGAGGCGTGGGGAGCAGGGAAGGAGGATGGAGACAGTCGGGCTCTGGGCAGAATGCAGAGGTCAGGTCAGGGAGGCCGGAGAGAAGGGAGTGTTAGGAGCTCACAATGTCAAGTATGGTGAAAAGTCCAGGAAAAGGACCTGAAAATAGATGAGGGGACTTAGTGTCTGAAGGGGTTCAAATGGCCACCACAATCCAAATACATGTCCTGAAAATGTGAGGGGTGGGAGGACACAAGTGCCCGAGGCTTCTACAAGAAGCTTGGCTGTGAGGGAGCACAGAGAACGATCAAAGGTAGCACAAACAAAGAAACAAATGGGTAGACACTTAAACTTAGGCAGGAAATTCAAAAGTACCTAGTGAGAATATAAAAATATAATTCTTCCATTTTAATCTTTTCCCCTATGATTTTTTAAATAAAAAAACTGATAGTCATCTTAGTTTATTGAAGAGTAATATGACTGAATCTTTAAATATGACATATATTTTTACTCCTATTTTCTGCAGTAACATTTTTTTCTAATTTCCATAAAAAATAAAATGTATTAATGTTGTATTTCACAAAGATTATCTTGACTACTAATATATATTCATTATATTATGAAATTCCTGAATTTAAAAATATTCAGGAAATGTTTTGCTATTTGCATTCAAAGATTATGTATTATACACTTTGATACTATGAAATATATTATGTAGAGTATACACACAATATTTTAAATTTTATTCCACTAGCTTCTTTCCAAAGTATCAAAAGGAATTATGTCTAGTTGACAGCCTGTATTCCTGTATAAAAAGTATAAATCTGCAATCATCCTCAAGGAGAAAATTGGCAAAACATAATTGGTTCTGCGGATTATTCTGTATATACTTTACCACTAAAGTAATTGTGAAATATTCAAATCTCTGAAGTACATGAGTTAAGCTACCTTAAAATAAAATCCTGAGTCATTTCTTACAGGGAATATATATCAGTATAGTCATTTAGCTAAAATGAATGATATAATGGAATTTTATAAACAAATTGTTTAAACCATTACAAAGTCTTATTTTTTTAAATCATCCTGATAACTCACAAAACCATAAAGTTTTATTTCTGAGAATAAAAATTTTATATAAATTTTTAAATTCATTTCTTGCTCTGCTGCTTACCAATACTGCCATACTGAAATAAATAAGCATATTAAGCAATATTTAAATATATTAAGCAAAGAGAGCCTCACTACCTTCTCTTCCTCTTTATTTCTAAACTCCTGTTTTGGTATGAAGCAGAATTTGAAAACTAATAGCTTTCTGCTGGGGCCAATGGCAAGCTAGGTTATTCAAATTCACCTCTAATGGGCAACAGCTCATCATGCTGGATTAATTTTTTAAAGTTTATAGAAACATCGAAGAACCAAAATAATATAAGGAATTACCTGTCTAAAACCAGAAAGATAAGCAGAAACCAAAATGAACTTTGCTCTGAAAAGATTTGATGACCCAGATTTGAAGCTGAGCTGCAGTTTTGATGACACAGAGGAGTCGGGGGAACAGAAACGAAGTCCAGGTCCCACCAAAGCTGGGCATCTCCCCGGCACTGCCTGCCAATCCCTGCCACACACACATTTTGCTGTGTCCCTGCATGGTTATGCCCTCAGGGTAAAGCTAAGCCACAGTCACCAGCTCCACTCCCACTACCCGCAGGGCACCATGGAGGTCTATTGCCTCAGTGCTGAGTAAAGTAGGGGAAAAGCATACATGAAAAGGCCCCCCCACCATCCCTGGTGGATTTCAGCCTACATTCATATTGCCAGCGTGATCCAGGAAACTTCAAACCAAGAATTTAGTTTAAAATAACATCAGAAATATCAAAAACTTTAGGGAGAAAAAATGAAACTTTGAGTTTCATTAAAAGAAATCAAAATAAATAGAGATTGTTATGTTCATAGATTAGCCTTGGAGATGTGGATATAACTCATTCCAGAGATGAGAGTGAGCAAGCACAGCTTTATTAGCAAACAGGTGGCCATTTTTCCTGCTGAACCTAAACACTCAGCCGCTGTCTTGGCAGCGTAAGACTGGGATCAACACAAAAAGATCTTAACTGATCCCAGTGATGCCTGCCTGAGTCCCAGTGAAATGGTGCTTGAAGCTAGCTCTTCAGCCATGGGGACAAAAAGTTTCGCTTTGTTTTGAGCCAGTTTGGGTTGGGTATTATTGACCCTTGTGACTCAGGGAGTTATAACCAGTACACATCCTAATTATAAAGAGTTTATACAGAAAAATGTAAAGAAGGAAATTAAAAATCACCCCAAATCCCACCACCCCAAAATAATCATTGTCAACAGGTTGGGATTCTTCCCTATAGATTTTCATGTGTGTGTGGATATACCTATATTTATTCTTACAAAATTCCCAGCATGCTGCATGCTTTGTACCTTGATTTGTTTCAGTTAACATTGTTTTATATAATCCTCATTTGTTGAATATGCTTCAAAAATTATTTTAAGTATAAATTTTCATTATTTGAATATGTCAAACATAATATTTGTTTTCTTATTATCCTACTTTTCTTAAGTAGCTAGTGAGTTTGAAAACTACTCCATTAGCAGAACTGTAGTAAACCATTTTTGACTCCTGGGACCCTAAGCATCAAGGATACAGAAATAAAAATCTCCACAGTCAAAGTGCGCCTGCTGAGTGAGGGGTAGCCATTCTGACTGAATGAAACCTGTGCCATCTGTGGTAGGAGAAGCACAGGGTCTATGTCTGCTGTCTACATGACCCTTCTTTTATATCTGCTATTGCTAGGGAAAAACTAGGAATATTTATAAAACCTTAAAAGGTGAATCCTTTATTTAAAAAAATACAGTGATACTACTTTGGCCAATAGTGTTTCATCATAGTGGCAAATTAATGAACTTGCAGCAACTGAGATGTACTGGAATTCCTTTTACTTTGAAAAGTTAACAGAAAAAGAAATACAAACTAAGTAAAATGTGCCACCTTTAGAATTTTTTTAAATGATAATGTGTAGTTAGAAAATATAGTTTATATAATTTTCAGGTACTCACCTGGGCCCTAAATTCTTTTATTTCTATTTTTATTCTATGAAAGATTTAAAAATTTGTTCAGTTGCTTTTCAAGGCCACAAAAGAATAGCGTTTTGATCAGTATTATTTATACCAAATTCTGAAAAAATACATATAATAATATATTAAATTGTTCTATATTTTATAATTAAAGGTACTTTGACCACAATTTTCCATTTGTTATTCCTCATAATATCATCAGGTTATTATTTTCATTGATGAGATGAGAAAATTGATGTGGAAATAATTTATAAAATGTGCTCAAAATCATACAACTGACTACATGACAATGCTAAGGTTGGGACCCAGATTTTCAGACTCCGAGATTTTTTCCTTTTAGGTGGCTATGGCTCCTGACCTTCTAAAAGGGTGACATTCACAAAAAAGTAAGTTAGCCTTTGCTGAGCCAAGTAAAGAGAAAGAATCCATCCTCGAATGCAGGGAGCTACAGGGCCGTCCTGAAGATGAAGCTTCAGCCACCCTGCGGATCCTGTGACTTCCTTCCTGCTCTTTCTCCTCCTCTGGTAAGAATGTGTGAAATATGAGTTCTCCTAACCAGAGTGTAATTAACCTCCACTGTGTTCCTCTTGAGAAACACGAGTTCTGGCCAGCCAACAAGTGGTCTATTTAAGGTAAGAAAAATAAAGGGTGAAAAATGGAAAGGAGGCCTGGCAGGTACGGGGCTGGTGACTACAGCTGAGGAAAGGGGGGGTCTCCACTGTCCAATCCACTGTCCAGTGGGCTGAGCTCTTCTCACCCTGCAGCAGGGATCCTCTTTTTGTTATTGGTAAGTTCTGGTCTTCTTTTGGACAGCCACATACGGGACAGAGATCCAGCACGATTCCAAGGAAATGTATTTCCTTTTTTGGAAGTTTAGAAAATGGAACAAGAAACGATTTGTCTTCCACATCCTTATGTAGGAAAATGTGTCTATTAATAAGAAGGAAATTCTTTAGAAGGAGGAAATCACTTTATGTAGCTGGTAAGACTATAAAATGCTTTCCTGAGATAGTATTGCAATTTTTAACTTCTGAGTGAATTGAAGTCCTGGAAACAAGCAGAATTCTCAGAAAATGTGGCTGCCAACCAGTATGCCACAGCTTAGTAGAACTAGATCATAAGCCTCACATATGACCTGCTATAGCATGAAATGTAATGTAATCAGATGAGGGTATTGGAGAAGTTTATATTAGAAATGGTTAGTAATAAGAATGTGAACTGACCTGTGATCTTAGGTCTGCAGTTGGCTTGTATGGCTTTTACTTTCGGGGCCTCTTTTTTAAAAAAAAAAAAAAAATCATGTGAGTTCCAGAAAATACCAATAGCTCATATTCTCTGTTTCCAAGTTAGTTTAATTTAACAGATATCCACATAATGAAGATGCTGAGAGATAGACCCGAGGGAAGAAAGCTCCATGATGGAGCTAATTATGACCCACATGAATCTAAGGTATTATTTTATGTGTCTTCTTCAGGATTAACCAGAGAACAAGACTGCATCAGAAAACTATTCCTTTACTCACTTGAAAAGCAAATCCCAGTTGTTATATTGTGCAATAGAAAGCACTGTGAAGAAAAAGCCAGGACCAGATGTCTATAGTCTGTTCATCTGTAAAAAGTCTTTTTACACTGTGGTAAAATATACATATAATTAACCAAAAAAAGAAAGAAAGAAAGAAAAAGAAATGAAAGAAAGAAAGAAAAGAAAAGAAAAAAGAAAAAGCCAGGATCTGGCATATCTTAAACTTTAAAGGGAGGAGGGGGAACTGCCCCCCTCCAGAAAAATAAGTGACCCAGAAAAGCAGAAGATAGTAACCAAAAAGTTTGATTGTTTGAGAATGGATGGGGGAACAGAATTCACAGCTGTAGTCAGTATTGCTAACAGGAAGGGGGATACTTGGGAGGCAGAGTCCACCCAGCATCTTATTAATCCTGCCAGGATTAGTGCTAGCCTCCAGGATGGCTCCACCGAGTCCCACATTCTGCTGCCTGTGGCCTGTGTCATCTCTTCCCATCACCAAGCCTCTCTCAAATCCCCGACCGACAGAAACTGCAAGGGATATTCACAAATGTTTTCAGCCACTGCATGTTGGGGTTAATTTGCTACATGGCAATAGATAACTAACACAGTGGTGCAGTGTAGGAAAAAGGTCAAGAGTGAAGGGTTGCATTCGAAATGGCTAGGTAAGCACTTGAGAACAGTGATATGAAAAATATGAAAATATGTCTGTGCAAGTTAGACCAGGCTCACTCTCACCTTGCTTTGCCTAAGAGGAGAACAAAGCTCTGAAGCCTTACTACCCAAAACAGATTCCTCAGAAAGTCTGGGGAAACCTGTGTTCTTGCCAAGTCAACTCCTCTGTGGGAAACACTGATCTAACTGTTATCTCAAGATTGGGAAATGACGCAATGCCAGGGCTTCCTTCCCTGGTTAACTCCCACCAGTGCTGCTAACATGTCAGTTCCGCCAGGAAGCCTGGTCAACCCAAGTCAGGGTTAGGGGCCCCCTTCCTAGCACTCTGTATTTTCCCTTTCGTGGGGCTTTCTTGATTTTGAATTGCCCTTTTACTTCTCTCTGGGCCATGCTGGGCTCCTGAGCCAGTCCTGGGAGGCAGGGGCCATGTGGCATTGCCATGCCTGACAGCCTTAAAAGAAAACCAAGGCTGTAAGAGGAAGGTGACCTCTGCCTGCAGCTAGTTCAGCCGGCCGGTGACACAGAGCAAAAATCAGATCTTTCCAAGTTTAGTGCAGCATTCTCCCTGCTAAGCCACACAGTGGGTCGCTACTTTCAAGAAGTGTTTAGTTTTCTGATGTACTCTTTTTCTCTAGCTAATCCTGAAGACGACACATAAAAGGCTGGGCACAGTGGCTCATGCCTGTAATCCCAGAACTTTGGGAGGCCAAGGCAGGCGGATCATCAGGAGTTTGAGACCAGCCTGGCCAACAAGATGAAACCCCATCTCTACTAAAAATACAAAAATTAGTTGGGCATGGTGGTGGGAGCCTGTAGTCCCAGCTACTCGGGAGGCCAAGGCAGGAAACTCACTTGAACCCCGGAGCAGAGGTTGCAGTGAGCAGAGATTGCACCACTGCACTCCAGCCTGGGCGACAGAGCAGGACTCCATCTCAAAAAATAAAACAATTTTAACAAATAAAAAAATACAAAAATTAGCCAGGCATGGTGGTGTGCGCCTGTAATCCCAGCAATGCAGAAGGCTAAAGAAGGAAAATTGCTTGAAGCTGGGAGGCGGAGGTTTCAGTGAGCCGAGATCTTGCTGCTGCACTCCAGCCTGGACCACAAGGGCGAAACTCAATCTCAAAAAACAAAACAAAACAAACAAAAACATGTGATCTAAAGGCAGGATCTAGAAGGCATGTTCACATGGTCATTTTAATGGGCTTCAGCAGTCTCTACTGTACGTACATACAACTCCTTTGAAAACCTTTCTTCAGAGTCAGAGCTCTCTGTCTTCTCTGTCCTTCCCCGTTCCTGTGTAAACTCACTTCTCACTTCCCTCACGGGTGACCGAGGGTTTGCGGGCAGTGCATGGAGCGGATATATTTAAAAAGCCCCTCCTGAAGTTAGCTGGGTAGTAAGGGAGTGCCTCCCCCTTCTCCTTTGCTGTCCTTGGGAATCATTCCTTCACTCTTTTTTCCCTCTTTTTACCAACAACCCGTTACAGCAGGCAATCACTTTTTTTTACATTGTACTATAGGTTCTGGGATACAAGTGCAGATCATGCTGGATTGTTGCATAGGCCACCTTGCCATGTGTGTACCTATGCAACACCCCATCATCTATATCTGGCATTTCTCCTTATGTTATCCCTCCTCAACCTCCCCACCACCCGCTGTCCCTCCTCTAGCCCTCGCAAGAGACCCCAGTGTGTGATGCTCCCCTCTCTGAGTCCATGTGTTCTCATTGTTCAACACCTGCCTATGAGTGAGAACATGTGCTGTTTGATTTTCTGTTCTTGAGTCAGTTTGCTGAGAATGATGGTTTTCAGATTTATCCATGTCCCTGCAAAGGACACAAACTCATTGTTTTTTATGGCTGCATAGTATTCCATGGTGTGTATGTGCCACATTTTCCTTGTCCAGTCTATCGTTGATGGGCATTTGGCTGGTTCCTTGTTATTGTAAACAGTGCTGCAATGAACATTCGTGTGCATGTGTCTTTATAATAGAATGATTTATAATCCTTTGGGTATATACTCAGTAATGGTATATACTGGGTATGTACCAAATGATTGCTGGTTCAAATGGAATTTCTATTTCGCCACACATCTACAACCAACTGATCTTTGACAAACCTGACAAAAACAAGCAATGGGGAAAGGATTCCCTGTTTAATAAATGGTATTGGGAAAACTGGCTAGCCATGTGCAGAAAGCAGAAACTGGACTCCTACCTGACACCTTACACTAAAATTACCTCCAGATGGATTAAAGACTTAAACTAAGACCTAACACCATAAAAACCCTAGAAGAAAACCTAGGCAAAACCAGTCAGCACGTAGGCATAGGCAAGGACTTCATGACTAAAACACCAGAAGTATTGGCAACAAAAGCCAAAATAGACAAATGGGATCTAATTAAACTCCACAGCTTCTGTACAGCAAAAGAAACAATCATTAGAGTGAACCCGCAACCAACAGAATGGGAAAAAAATTTTGCAATCTGCCCATCTGACAAAGGGCTAATATCCAGAATCTACAAAGAACCAAAACAGATTTACAAGAATCAAACAAACCCATTAAAAAGTGGGAAAAGGATATGAACAGACACTTCAACAGAAGACATTTATGAGGCCAACAAACATATGAAAAAATGCTCGTCATCACTGATCATTAGAAAAATGCAAACCAAAACCTCATTGAGATACCATCTCACGCCAGTTAGAATGGTGATCATTAAAAAATCTGTAGACAACAGATGCTGGAGAGGATGTAGAGAAATAGGAACACTTTTACACTGTTGGAGGGAGTGTAAATTAGTTCAACCATTGTGGTTGATTCCTCAAGGATCTAGAAATGGGAATCACTCTGAATTGGTATGGGCCAGTGCCCTGAAATCTTCCTAGTTTACAGCACTGAGAACTTTTTGAGAAACAAGTGTAAACGCCCCTCGGTAATCAGCAGAGAGGCTTGACCCTCAGAGATTGTGATCAGGAATCCAAAGTCCATCGAGTGGTAACACCATTCCCTGCCAATCCCCAGTCCCTGGCCGGGCAGTTGTTTTGCAGGCGGGGAAGTTTGGGGAACTGACAGAGCCCCAGACGCACGTGGCCCATGTGATCCACTGCCTCAGAAGGTCCCCAGGAAATTTGGTAAACTTGCTAAGGCCGTCAATATAAACGACAGCTAATGGTTACAACTGAGATTTTTATGGCATATCTATAAAACAAAGAAATTTTATATAACGTAAAATTGATCAAGTTTGGTGTTTCCCAATGCAATAAATTCAGCTGTTTTCCTCCCAAGAACGTTAGTACTTTGTAATCCAAAGTAAACCACACTATGTACAGGGCTGCCAAGATGAAACAAAGGAGAGTGTTTTTAGTTATATTTCTCTTTAGCCAGACTTACCACATTTCATTACTTTGCTGCCTACTATTGCTCTGTGGTCCCTAAGGAAATAAGTAGATGAAATTGAGAATAAAAACAACATAAAGGAGGATATCCAATACCCCAGGTTGCATATACTCAATCAGGTCACACTATGATTAAATTTAGCTCTAGTTAACCTGATTTCAAGTGCAGTTCCATTCTGGGGCTATGAGAAACAGAATGCTTGCTCTACATTATCAGAAAATATTTACATTGAAACATATGGTTTTGAGTTTCCCTGCTGCATAGGAATACTAACACACAGCAGGCAGGTTCTACTTTCAGAGATCACTGAACATTGCATTTGTGCCATCAACTCCACAACTTTATTTGGCCGAGGAGAACATTAGCCAGCACTGCTCACTACTCACCTCTTCACACATATGTGTAAACGCACACACACCCTATCTTGTAGCATCTCTGCCCTGTTGTGTCTAGGTAAGAGGATAGATTTCCATCATCTGGTGGAAACTGTCAATTTTGACAGGCAGCTCCATTTAGATTTAGTCCTCCAAAAATTTGCCAACCTTGAATGTGTTGTCACATTGTTTGGAGAGAAGCTCCAAATTGTGGGAAATCTGTGTAGGTCAAAACAAAGACTTTTCACGTACTTAAAGCTGATGAAATAACCAGGCCATGTAATTTCTTCCTGGGGAAAGGGATAGGTGGGATTTTCAAATCAGATTGACTCTCTTGCCTGAACTGGTCTTAATTAACTGGTATATCTGCAGGGAAAGTAATGGAGATGCCCCAGGAGTTCCCTCAAGATTCTGTCAAGCCTGCCTGCTGTTAGGACTGAGTCACAGGACATAGAACAGAAAGGAATCATCTATCTTGTGAGCCCAGCGCCTTCACTTGGCAGGGAGGGAGCTGAAATAAGAAAATGGTATGCAGTTCTTACTCACATGATGATTATGAGTAAATACCATTATGTCACTGTGTATATTCCCATCTTCCTCATTAAAAAAAATTATATTGTGAAGAACATCATGGATTCAAAAGAGTTCATGCAGTCATATGTACAATGTAAACACTAATAGTGACTAATAATGAAACAAAGAGCTTGCACCATCACCCAGATTGAGAGACGGACCCCCACAGGAACTTCAGGAGCTTCCGATGGGCTCTTCCTGGGGTTTCATTTTTTTAGAGTTTCACCACTGGGGAATATATCTTATATAGTACATCTGAATGTTATCTAAACGAACTCAATACTCTACATGTTTTTCTGTGACATTTTTTCAATATTATGTTTTGAGGTTCAACCATGTCTATGCCTTAGTTGTAGTTTATTCATTTTCCTTTAGAGATACAATCTCATAAATTATGAATCTACCATAATTTATCTATCCTAGTATTGAAGGAACTTGGATCATCTCCAGCTGCCATTTTTATTTGTTTTAGTTTGTGTGTGATTTACATATCTGTAAGTTTGTCTGGATCCTAGAGGTGAATGTGAAGGGAGGTCCACCTTTAAACTGAAGTAGCATCTCAGCTGAGTCCCCAGTGGTAAGAAGGAGGCAGCCACGTGAACAGAGCAGAGTGTTCCAAACAGGAGCAATGCATGCCAAGGCTGCAGGGAGAAGCTTGGGGTGCTAGAGGAAGAGCAGGAAGGCCCTAGTGGCCACTGCATCAGGAGCCCGTGGGAAAGACATAAGAGGAAGAGCTAAAAGGCAGACAGACTCGAGATCACTCGGACCTTGTGTCAAGGCTGGATGCAGTGAGTGGCTAGCACAGGGGCTATTCTGGGTGACGTGTAGAGGTCGGATTATATAAGGCAGGAGGCAGGAGGGTTATTAGGAGGCTGTTGAAGTGATCCAGGCAACATGCGATGGTGGCTTAGATAAGAGGAGCTGGAGGCGGAAAGATGAGAACAAGCTGAAAGTGTTTTGGAGAGAGAGAAATGAAGTTGTTGCTGGGTTGGACATGAAGGTAAGAAAAAGGGAGCACTTGAGCTTGAGTCCTGCATTCCTGCCTTGAGAAACCAGGTGGCTGTCGTGGTGGGTACTGGAGGTGCAGAAGGCTAGGAGAAAGAGAGTGATATTTTAGAGATATGAGGAAAATAAAACTTTTGTGTTAGCAACGTTAGGTTTGAGATGAGTAATGGACTCGCAGAGAGTAGCTGGCAGGCAGGCAGAGTGAGGCCTCTGAAAAAGCTCTGGGTTGGAGAAATCACTTAGGCATCATCAGCAGATCTCTGGTGGTTAAAGCCAGGGGAGAGAATAAGATTACCCAGGGAACATCTAGAAAAGAAGAGGTTCAGCCGGGCATGGTGGCTCACACCAGTAACCCCAGCACTTTGGGAGGCTAAGGTGGGCAGATCACAGGGTCAAGAGATTGAGACCAATCTGGCCAACATGGTGAAACCTTGTATCTACTAAAATACAAAAAATTAGCTGGGTGTGGTGGCACGCACCTGTAATCTCAGCTACTCAGGAGGCTGAGGCAGGAGAATCACTTGAACCTGGGAGGTGGAGGTTGCAGTGAGCCGAGATCATGCCACTGCACTCCAGCCTGGTGATAGAGCAAGACTCCAACTCAAAAAAAAAAAAAAAAAAAAAAAAAAAAAAAAAAAAAAAAAAAAAAAAAAAAAAAGAGAAGAAAAGAAAGAAGAGGTCCAAGAGAGAACCCTAAAGTACTCTCAACAGTTTTTAGACAAGAGGAGGGAGAAGAACCAGCAGAGGATGCGGGGGTTAGAGGAGAGCCAACAGGGGTGGGGTGACAGAAGCCAGGAGCTGAGAGTATGTCTGGAAGGAGGGTTTGCTCTACTGAATGCTGCCAAAGGCTAGATAAGATGAGGACAGAGGTGCGGCTCTGATCAGCAATAGCTGGTAACCTTGGAGAAAGCAGTTTTAATTCAGGGGTAGGGGACATACCTGGTCAGCGTGCGTGGGAGTGAACACTAGGTAAGGAAGTGGGGACTGTAACCAAGATCAGATGTTCCCATAGGAAGTGTAGCTTTCAAGGGAGCCAGAGATATCAGGGTAAAGCTGGAGAGGAATGCAGGGTGAGAGGAGGGCTTTTGTTCATTTACCATGGAGCTTATTAGAGAATGCGTGTGTGGATGGGAAGAATTTGCTGGAGAGGGAGACGTTGATGGAGCAAGAGAGAACTGCACGGATGAGGTCCTTGAGAAAGCAAAAGATGACCCAGAACACAAGAGGAGAAGCTGACCTGTGATTCAAGCCGAGACGCTCACACAGAGTAACTTCTAATAGTAAAAAAGTGGGAGCAACCTAAATGCTTAACAATAGTAAAATAGCCGTTTAAAAAGTGATAGCATCCACAAAATGGAAAGTTATAAAAATAACTTTTTTGGGTTATGATGTATGTGAAAAAAGTGATGTACAAAAAAACTTAATTTTGAAAGGAAAAATATACATCTGTCTGTACAGGTACAAAAAGTCATGAAAAGAAATGTATCAAGACATTACCGGTGGTCTGGGTGCAGTGGCTTACACCTGTAATCCTGGCACGGGAGGCCTAGGTGGGCGGAACATTTGAGGTCAGGAGTTTGAGACCAGCTTGACCAACATGGTGAAATCCTGTCTCTACTGAAAATACAAAAATTAGCCAGGAGTGGTGGTGGGCGCTTGTAATCCCAGCTACTTGGAAGGCTGAGGCAGGAGAATCGCTTGAACTCGGGAGATGGAGGTTGTAGGGAGTCAAGATCACATTATTGCACCCCAGCCTGAGCAACAGAGCGAGACTCTCTTTCAAAAAAAAAAAAAGACATTACCAGTGGTCATTTTGTGTATTATTTTGGGTGACTCATTTTTAAATACTTTTAAAAAGTATCCAAATTGGCCATAATGAATATGAATTATTTGTATTATCAAGGAAAATATCATTCATATTACTGTTTTTTTAAAAAAGATGGTATGAGACATGACATTTTCTATCTAGGCCAGATAGCTATTTCCTTTTTTTTTTTAATTGCATTTTTGGGGTACATGTGAAGAACATACAATATTGTTGTCTATTTCCTTTTGCTTGTTATATGCAAAAATGTCACAGGAATGATAGTGTTAAATTTAGGTTAATTTCCCCTTGATTTGCTTGTCTTATTCTTACTTTATCTGTTTTATCTCCTTCATGGCTTTAGGCATGTTTCACTCAGGGGCGTCACGTTGCAGCTTGTGCTCTTTCTAGGGTACTGGGTAAGCACCCAGATCATTTTGAACACGTGAAGTTAAAAAGTAAATAGTTCAGCCAGAAAAGCCTAACAGGAACCTGCCAGATAACTTTACCCCAGTCCCATTCATTAAAGGGAGATGACAATTAAGAGGACCCTGTACACTTACAGGAAATCCCAATAACATGTTTAACTGAGAAATTACAGTTTTAAGTAATTACAGTTTTAAGTAATTAAGCCATAAAAGCAGATCCGTTTTCTCAAGGATAAATATTTGAGTAACTACTGGAGCCAGGGTAAGTAGCTTCTCAGGAACCTCATGAGCCCCAAGACAGAATTCAGAGCTGTTATTAAGAAAGAAAGACAAATGGATTCTGGGAGGTGACCCATGTGGACTGCAAACTGTGATCCAGAAATGCTGATCTTCTTAACCTGTAACCACAAGCTTCGTGGTAATATTTCCTCTGAAACAGGCTTTCATTCATTTGTCAGGTAGATATTAAGCACTCAGTAAGTGCCAGGAAATGTGCAAGAGGCCAGATATACAATTTGATATACAAGACAAGACCCAGCCCTGGGGAAGACTAAAGAAGACACTAGGATAGGTTAAGTGCTACCACAAAGGAAGTACAGTGAGCTATAATGGAAGCATGTAGCAGGATCCAGGCTTCCAGAAAGAAGAGACATTCCATGGGTGGGAATTAGCAGGGTGAATTGGAAATAAAAGAGTGGTCAGGCAAGGAAAATGTGTGTGAGAAGGCCCAGAGAAGACCGTGAGCACTTTAAGGACGCAGAGAACATCAGTAAGACTGAAGCGCAAGGAGGAAGGAGTGGTGAGGGTTGCGGCTGACAAGAAGGAACCAGGGGCTGGAGATGCCTCAAGATAGGGGGTCAGGAGGCTGCGACAGCATGACAGAGGGAAGGCAACTGATTAAGAATTATTTCGGTAGTACAATTGACAGGACTTACTATCAACTGAATATGGTAAAAGCTTCGATGACTGACATTAGACTTTTCTTTGCCAATAAAAGCATGAAATGCTATAAATATTCTTCAAATTACTGCTTTTGCTATGTCTCACAATTCTGACATGTTATATTTTCATTTTCATTCAGTTTAAAATACTTTCCAATTTCTGTTTAGAAGCTTATTAATTTCCAAGTATTTGTGGTTTTTCCATATATTACATCTTTCTCTTATTGCTATTTAGTTTTATTCCACTGTGGTATCTATTTGAAATTTAGGTAGGCTTATTTTGTAGCCCAGTATATGATCTGTTATAGTGAATGTTTTACAAGCACTTATGAAAAACATGTATTCTGCTGTTGTTGAGTAAAGCTATCTATAAACGTCAGTGAGGTCAACTTGATTAATACTATGTTCAAGTCTTCTATATCCATACTAATTTTCTATCTATTTGTTCTATAAATTATTCAAAAATTAGTTTGATTCTTTTGAGGTTTACTTGTAAGCTTTTTTGGGCCTAGAATAGCCTTTATTCCAAGACTGATTTCACCCCTTCTTCTAAGTCATGGCCTTTCTGGGGCTTCTTCTAAATGCCCCATATATTCAGTGAGGTCTCTCCCTCTGGCTGGAGAAAACTTGAGTGCTTTTTGGCTTTCCATGGGTTCAGGGAATTGCTCATTTTAGAACTCTTTGCTGGGCTCGGAGACGCATGCCTATAATCCCAGTGCTTTAGGAGGCCGAGGCTGGCACATCAATTGAGGCCAGGAGTTCAAGACCAGGCTGGCCAGCATGGTGAGTCCTCATATCTACTAAAAGTACAAAATCTAGCTGGGTGTGATGGGTGTGATGGTGGGTGTCTGTAATCCCAGCTACTAAGAAGGACAAGGCATGAGATGAGAATCCCTTGAACATGGGAGTGGAGGTTGCAATGAGCCAAGATTGTTCTACTGTACTTTAGCCTGGGCAACAGAGTGAGTGAGACTCTGTCTCAAAACAAAAACAAAAAAAACAACCTCCTCATAATCACTCCTTCACCAGAAGCTTTTCTTATCTGGCCTTATATTTCTATAGATTCCATGGACTCCCATGAGATTTCTGGAGTACTTTATCTGTGTAGCCCCTTCTCTTGTGAACTCTGGCTCACAGATTCTTCAGAGCTTCTTGGCCTTCCCAATCTCTGACCTCTGTCTCCTCAGCTCTATGATGTTGCCTGACTTTTTTGGATTTCTCCCTCCCTGGACTGTAGCCCAGGACTGACCTCTAGGCAGAAAGGCCAGATAATGGTAGAGCTCACCTTGTTTTCTTCCTTTTTCTCAGGAATCACAATTTTGTTTTGCTCTATATCGAAATAGCTGCTTTCTATATTTTATCATTTTTTTATGGTTGCTTACAGAGGGAGGGAGATCACAGACTGTCTTACTCCTGCCTGGCCAGAAGCATGTGTACCCTCATTAATGGGATCCAGAGACTATGGAGAAAGCAAGAAGTCATGGACAGTTTTGAGGTTACTGCCATGGGCAAGCAGGTGGATGGTGGTGACATTCACAGAGATGGCAAAATCCAGGGTGATAAACATGGGTAGGGGAGGGCATGCAAGAACTCCACGGGTTCACGTATGTTGGATTAGAGTTACCTGCAAGTCATTAAAGAGGTGAGTAAGCAGTGGAGTTCACAGAACAACTCCCTCACGTGCTTCCCTTCTGTTTCTTCATTCCACTCTGGCTACAGTTGCCATGGGCTCGTGAACTCTTCCCATGGTAATCAGCAGTGGTTATATCCGCCTACTTTAGAAGAATATTTTACTTGTGAAATTTAGTTGGGATAATCCTGACCTATATTTTTCTAAAATCTTAGGGTTCATGGACCAGCATTGGTACATTTCCCAAAGGCCGGATTATCCTTTCTAACCCACACAACAGAGGAAACACCAGCGACATAGTGCAAGTTGCATTGCCCCAAGCCCAACTCATTCCTTCCCTTTTTTTTTCCCCTGACCTGACCTTGACTTACTTTTCCTTCTCTCTTTCTCTTTTTCCTTTGTAACAATCTCTTCTCCAGTGCAGAGAGGTGAAGAGAAGGCCAAGCTGCCAGGGTTTCCTACAGCTTGGGGAACTTGTCTAGGGGCTGCCTGTGAGGAGCTATGTGCCAACTCCACAAAAATAAGCGATAAAATACTTGCACATTGTGGTCTAGATCCATATTTAGGAAATAAAATTATTCTAAAGAATCACAATCTGTAGCAATGTAACTCTGACCACAATTACAACCTTTACATTATTATCCAAAGGGGTTAGATACTTGGAGCCTAAGCCACATTATATCTTCTTCCCGGAGGAGGTTCATTCTCCACTGGGGTGATTTCCCAGAAGAAAGAAGGCCTCAAAGTTAAATTCAAGTGCCTATCCCTTAGGAGGCAGGAAATTGCAGGAACTGTAAATTTACAACTTTTAAATATTCTCCTTCCTTAACTATATATATATATGTGTACGTATGTGTGTATGTGTGTGTGTGTGTGTGTGTATACATGCATACCATTTATATATAAATAAAACCTTGGGATCTGGCCTCAATCTGTGTTTTATTACTACATGATAAGGAAGAAAATCCTATATTAGGCTGTGAGCATTGGCAAGAAAATGCGGATTCTGCTTTGTTTTCTATGAGTGGCTACAGCATAAAAATAACTTCTGAGTCCCAGTGAATGTATATTGATATCTAATGCCAGCTCCTTTTTCTAATTATAATAGTCCCTGGAAAGTGTTGTTCAACTTCATTCTTACAACACTGGAATCCTAGTAACTTTGGAGACAACTGTGGTCATTTCTCCCATTGCAGAAGAGTTAGAATTCTATTTAATTGGCCGACAGCTGTCCTCAGGAAAGGTCATGCAGGTCCCTGCCTTGTAAGCTAACAATCAAAGGAGTAATTGATAAAAATATAGTGAACAAATTCTGGAGTTGGTAGTTTGAATTCCTGTAAGTCCTTAAAATCACAAATGTTAGGGAATTTGATAGTATTTAAAGAGAAGATAACAGAACTTTTTTTTTTGCCATTCAGAATTGTGTACTTTGAAAGAGGAAGTGGGGTGAAGAAAGGGTGATAGAGTGAGTTATGGTGTCCTGTGGCAGCCAGCAACAGCTTGAACTCAAAACAGCTGAGGGTACTTTTTATTCTCCAGGTTCTTAAAACCATGATCTCTACCCACACTGTCTAACCGGGGATTGTTAGCCGCATCTGTCCCTCATCTGAGAACAGCACATTTGTGCCTCTGTCAACATCTTGAGCTCTGTTTCAGTAATCACCCTTGCATTGTATTTCATTCCTCCATCAGGCTCCAGTTTGGAATTGAGTCCTGATGTGACCACAGCCTCATGGGAGATGCTGTACATTCTCTAGTCACACTCGTGACCACTGGAAACCTCCAAACCCCATGCAGCTGCCCGGCCTGGGTGCCCACAGCCCAGCTTCCCTCCACAAGCAGACCTGTCCTCCCTGACTGCTGGCCCAGCTCCTGCACGGTCACCCAGCAGGCACCAGAGGACCCGGCCAAAAATCACACAGGACTTTTACCCAAGTTTTCTAAAATAAGATCACTTATGAATGCCACTGTCAACCACATTCATGGTTTCGACTTCATTTCTACCTTAGAAGTTCCCACCAGCTTCCTGCCAGGCAGTCTTCATCTGACTCCCTGATGGACTTCTGAGGACGTTTCTATCTGCACAAGGTAAGAGGTAGGAGCTGAAGTGTTTCTTCTAAGATGATTCTGTGGAAGAAAATCCAGAAGACAATATGTAGAAATTATTAGATAGGAGATTGGGCATGTGATTCTATCTGTTGCCTCAGCCCCTAACAGCAGAGTTCTCTATCCAAAATGCAAAGGGCACTGAGGCTAAGAGAACCTGAGCCAGAGAACATGAAGGTATACCTGCTGACCCTCATTTCCTCGGAGCTACAGAGTTATAAGAGTTACATTTTCTATAACCCAAAGTTACAGAAAAATGGGACCTAATCTATAGCATCCAACCTTTTTGGGACAAAGGATTAGTTTCACAGAAGGCAAGTTTTCGAGAGACCAGGGTTGGTGGATGGTTTGAGGATGCTTCAGGTGCATTACATTTCTTGTGCACTTTATTTCTGTTATTATTACATTGTAATATATAGTGAAATAATTACACAACTCACCATCATGTAGAATCAGTGGGACCCCTAAGCTTGTGTTTCTGCAACTAGACAGACCCATCTGGGGTGATGGGAGACAATGACAGATCATCAGGTATTAGATTCTCATAAGGAACACAAAACCTAGATCCCTTGCATGCACAGTTCACAATAGGGTTCGCACTTCTATGAGAATCTACTGCTGCTGCTGACCTGACAGGAGGCGGAGCTCAGCTGGTGATGCCAGCGATGAGCAGTGGCTGTAAATACAGGTGAAGCTTCGCGCACTTGCCGGCCATGTTGCCTCCTGCTGTGTGGCCCAGTTCCTAACAGGCCATGGACAGGTACTGGTCCATGCACACAGCATACCTCATAAAGACTAAAAAGTGGCCCAGACAATCAGTGCTCTGAGCATAGTGGACAAAGAGAGCCCTGCTGGGATCTGCCTTCTATCTGGGACAGGCAGAGAAGACACCTCTGTGAACTGCAGACTTGAGAAGAACCCTGAGAAATGGACAAGAGAGGCAAAAGAAGGACATTTGCAAATATCTGATGCTGGAAACTTACAGATGTGTTAGAGGGCAGGGAGGAGATGGAGGCCTTCAGGAGGCTTGGGACTTTATTCAAAATGATTTTTTTTTTTTTTTAGGACAGAGTCTCACTCTGTCACCCAGGCTGGAGTGCAATGTGCGATGATCTCAGCTCACTGCAATCTCTGCCTCCCAGGTTCAAGTGATTCTCCTGCCTCAGCCTCCCAAGTAGCTGGGATTATAGATGCCTGCCACCATGCCCAGTTAATTTTTGTATTTTTAGTAGAGAGAGGGTTTCATCATGTTGGCCAGGCTGGTCTTGAACTCCTGACCTCAAGTGATCGCCTGGCTTGGCCTCCCAAGTGCTGGAATTATAGCATAAGCCACTGTACCTGGCCCACAATGATTTTATAAACACTAGGAAGCATTCAGTAAGTTTCTAAAATAAATGATAAAGGTGAGAAGGGAGACACCCATTTTGAGTTTCCCTCCCACAGTCGTGTGGCTGCTAGCAATTCTATTTCATGCCTCTGCCACCTTCCCTCTGGACCTAAGATAATAGACATCCTCATGCTGCAAATAAGAGATGGCAGCAGAAGGAGAAAAGAACACAGATTTTTTTCAACCATGAGAGCCAACAGCAGGGAGCCCTATATCCCCACTATCCTATATTCATCCAGGCAACAAACATTTATTGGGTGCCAGCTGTGTACAGATGTTTGCACATTGATTCATTATGGAATCATAAATCTCCAGTAAGAATGAACCTGAAATGTAGTCCAGGGCCTTAAACAAGGGCCTTCAATGAACTTGAATACAAATAAACCCCTGATGTGGGTGAGCTTCTAAGGCCACAAGAAGAGAAGAGAGTCTGTGTTTCTTATCTGTACCCGGCAGGCTTGTAGCCAGAAGCCCTGGGCCAGTGTGTGGAGGCGAGTGGCTTTCAAGCTGTGTCTAGCAGGGGCAGTGGGATTGTCTTTCTTCACATTTTCAAACTGTGGGAACAACACCATGTGGCACCGCTGGTGTTAATTCCAAACACTAACCAACAGCTCCACATCTCCACTGGTGGGTAAGGACTGTGGTTGGACAGTGGAGCCCATCAGCACATGAGACATAAAACAGACCCCATGGTCACCTCTGACAGAGAATTGAGCCCACCAGGCACGAGTGCAAGAGTGAGTCCTCTCCCTCGGCACTGCTTTTAGACAAAGATCTCTGATTGCCTGAGGTCACAAAGGCTGTCCTTGTCAGACGCAGCTTCCAAGAGGCTCAAATCAGCTGAGCAGTGCCCTTGTCCCACTGCAGAGCTGCACCAGGGAAGAAGAGAGAGAAGAAATGCTGCTCCCCTCCATCCTTCTAGCCAGTGGCTTTGGCTCTGGAGAACAAAGTAACAGGAAACCACTTGTAAATCCTCCTTGTTTATGAAGTGCAGCTCTTAATGGCCTGTGGGCCAGGGCCCCCATCAGCATGGGGAGGGGCAGCTTGCAGACAGAGCTTTTTGTCTCAAAACTGTGAACACTACCCCATTCAAATCCCTCCTCGGGACAGGTAAGCCATCCTCCTTATTAACATCTGAGACCTACTCCGTAACTTCAAGTTTTTAACAAGCTGTGTTTGAATTCTGTAAGACTCAGCCATATTCATGTCAAGATGTAAATCTCACATTGTACCCATGGCCCTTCCTTTCCTGCAGAGCAGACCCAGACTCGCCCTAGGAGATTTGTGAGGTGTGTGCGTCGTGGGGAGGAGTGGTAGGAAAGTGGGGGCAGGTGCTGCTCTTTCCCTCCCCTCTGCTGGCTCACTGACAGGAGCCAGGGAGGACAAAGAGAGACAGAGACAGCTCATCTCTGACACAACGGTCCTGGCAAAGCTGCTCCCTCTGGGCTGATCCTGGCTGCGCTTCCAGCCATGGGTCTGAGGTCTAATGTGCAGGCTACGGGCCAGCAGCCCCATCCACCCAGCAGAGCCCTGAGCCCTGCTCCCAGGGTGGCTCGGAGCTTTCTCTGGCCCCACAGGCCTTGCCTTTGGGACTGGAACCTTGGGTGATGGCCCTTGCTCCCCCTTCCTGGCTATTCCAGTACACCATGCCTGCTCCAGCAGCTGTGGGCAGGTCGTCCTCCCCATGGCTGAGCGACACCTCACTGGAAAGGACATGAGGTGCCCTTTCCTTGAAGACGCCTGGGACTTGAGGAGGGGTTCCCCTGGGTCTTGCTGCTCCTCTTTTCCCCACTCCCCTGGGGAGGTGCAGGGTGGGGCAGCCTCTTCCAGAACACACACACTCCAGAAGGACAGCTGTCCTCCCCGTTGTCTGAAACGGGCTTGGCAAAAATCATAAGAGTGAGAAAATTATGTGTTGATGAAGAGTTGAGCTCTGTAAAATATTTGAAGAGATTTATTCTGAGCCAAAAATGAATGACCATGCCCCATGACACAGCCCTCAGGAGATCCTGAGAACGTGTGCCCAAGGTGGTCAGGGCGCAGCTTGTTTTGATACATTTTAGAGAGGCAGGAGACATCAATCAAATACATCTAAGAAACACATTTGTCCAGAAAGGCAGAACAACTCAAAGACTCCAAGCTGGGGTGTGGGGCTTCCCGGCTGTAGGTGAATTTTAACCTTTTCTGGTTGACGATTGGTTGAGCTTGTCTAAAGACCTGGGTTAGATAGGAAGGGAATGTTCAGGTTAAGATAAAGATGTAGAGACCAAAGTTTTTTTGAAGTCTTATAGAGGCTGCCCTTAGAGATAATAGATGACAAATGTTTCCTATTCAGATCTTAGTTAATCTCTTCAGAATTGAGAGGGTCTGGAAGAAAAAGATCTAGCTATGTTAACAGAGATTCTTTACAGATGCAAATTTCCCACCACTTGCAGGCCTTTTCAAAATATGGCAAAGAAACATGTTTTGGGGTAAAATATTTTTATTTTCTGCCTTGTCTCATAATGTTATGCCAGAGTCAGTTTGGAAAGTAAATCATGATATATAGGGTTAAATAAAACCCATCTGATGAGAACTTATGATTTGTAGGATATGACTCCTCAGACCCCTTAGATAGCAATTTTGGCAAGATTTAAAAAATCAGAGTTCAGTCCTCATACGGCAGTGAGGGGATCTGGTCTAGCTAACCCCCGTCTTGCCTTTGGCCTTCAAGCCACCCTTGATTATTCCTGGACTTGGATCAAACTAACCTTGGGAGACACGGAGTTTATAGTGTAAATGATAATAGCCTTTCCCCAAATGTCACTGTTGTAAAGTGAATGCAAAGCTTCCAGGCTAAGAGGATGAGAGGAGCCTGAATTCTGCTAAGGTGTGGACATAAACATTACAAACCATTATTCCAGAGGTCACAAGATATGCAACTTCCCCAATGACTCCTGCAGATAACATCACTATTGTGGAACCTCAGAGTGGCCTTGTAAGATATATATATATATATATATATATATATATTCTGAAATGGAGTCTTGCTCTGTCTCCCAGGCTGGAGTGCAGTAGCAGGACCTTGGCTCACTGCTACTTCTGTCTCCCGAGTTCAAGTGATGCTCCTGCCTCAGCCTTCCAGGTAGCTGGGACTACAAGCACATGCCACCACGCCTGGCTAATGTTTTTGTATTTTTAATAGAGACAGGGTTAGCCAGGGTGGTATTAATCTCCTGACCTCATGATCCACCCACCTTGACCTCCCAAAGTGCTGGGATTACAGGCATGCGTGAGATTTCTTTTCAGGCTTTTTGGGCATGTCTGATGACTGCAGGCTCCCCCTGGACTCACCAACTGCTCCTGTGGCCCCACCCAGAAGTGACTGATGGAGCATGAAGACCATTTCCTGCAGCCCTCTGACTGCACCCCCAACCAGTCAGCAGCTAGCACCCATTGCTTAGCTACCCTCACCGTTCTTCCCCCAAACTGTCCCTGAAAAACCCTAGCCTCCAAATTTTTGGAGAGGCTGATTTGAGTAAGAATAAAACTCCAGTCTTCCATTTAGCTGGCTCTACGTGTGTAAAGCTCTTTCTCTACTGCAGTTCCCCTGCCTTGATAGATGGGCTCCGTCTGGGCACCAAGCAAGGAGAACCCATTGTGTGGTTACACGTGCTGCCCTGAGCTAGTGAGGTCCACTAGTGGCTGCAATGGTGTCTTTCAGCACACCCCACGGGATGACGTTGCTCCCAGCGGCCGTGGTTTTCTAAACAGAGTGGGGAATTCTTGGGGTCCCCAATTGTACCCTCAAAGGCAGCCAGTCTTAAGTTTCTTATGATTCCTTAAACCCCCTCCACACTGCTTCTCTAAGCATACGTATCCATTGGTTTTTTAGTGGCACGAGAGTGATCCTGCACGCACAGAGCTCCGCATCTCACTTTTCCTGTAACTACATTTTGGAGAGCTTGCCATTTCAGCCTACAGGTAACAGCTGCATCCTAGTCCTTCATGTGCATAAAATGCCATTCCCCGCCACCAGCTCTGTGGTAGTGAAGGCGTGGTTGGCTCGAACTTTGCATGCCGTTACTGACACGGCTGCAGGTAACACCTGTCCTCATCCAGAGCACATGCTACCTGCAGAGTTTGCTTCTGGTCTTTTTAATGCGTGTGATCCTGCTAGGAGAGGATCTGCTTGATAGGAATTCCCTGACCTTGATGAAGGGTCATTACTACTAACTCTGCCTAATGGTAACCCTTACATGTGTGCAGCATCTTACGCCAGACCAAGCATGCACACACCTACCTGCTGTTCAAACCCACAACACCCTGCCAGCCAGAGGACTTCCCTCCCTCACTGCCACATATCGGAACCCGTGGGTGGGGGGCTTCAAACGTCTCTGCATTTGTTACCGGTGGCAGGTATCTGAGTTACCGTGAGTTACTGGTGGAATATTCGTTCAGGTCTGCAGCAGCTTCAGCCCTTGCCTCCTCAGAAGAAAGAATTCGACTGAAGGGCGTAGAGCAGAAAAAGAGACCGAGAACAGTTTCAGAGCGGGAGTGGAAGTTTGTTGTTATTATTATTATTTGAGGCGGAGTCTCCCTCTGTGGCCCAGGCTATGGAGTGCAGTGGCGCGATCTCAGCTCACTGCAACCTCCTTTAGGACAGGACAGAAAGGAAGATTCACTTTTAAGAGACCCAAGTGGGCACCTGAGGGTCAAAGAGCCAGTGCCCCGTTTCACTGTGATCCTAGGACTGTAAAAGTGCGCCTCTTTCCCATGGTGCTTCCCTCGGCGTGGGCTTCTCACCACGCAGTGCCCTCCTTGCCCTTAGGAGGTGAGCACACACAGTGTGTTTAGGAAGTTACATGCATGCCCCTCTGCGGCTTCCTTCCCTTTTCCCATGGAGTGCCCCTGGAAGGTCATGTCGGCATTTTATCTTATTGTACATCCCCAGGGAGTTTCTTCTCCCTGGCATTTGCGTTCAATTAACACTTTAATATTAATAGTTGTGGGTCATCAGGAGATTGTCTCTCCTTGGTGGGCTGGCACCAGCTGCCAAATTATTGTTTTTAGAGAGGCAGTGTGATAATTGTTGAACCGTCACTTGACATTCCTAGTGGGCGGGATGAAAGCCCCCTTCTGCCCAACTCATGCCTGTCTGACGACCTGTGAGGTGCTCAGGCTGGACCCTGCAGCAGTCACAGCAGAGCTCTGAGCAGGGGACCCAGGTCTCAGTGCTGTCTTTAAAACCCTGGGTGATTGCAGAGGGCAGCCAAGGCTGAGAACCTCAAAGCCGTTCTGGAAATGTGAGCAGAAAGGCCAGACGGGACGCAGTGATCTGAGTCCACCTCAGTGCATATAGGGAGTAAAGCTAAGACACTCCTGGACATGTCTGTCCAGTCATGAAACTAATACAGACGTACCATCTGCACCCACTGCAGGATCTCAGCACCCTTTCCCTCTTAGCTGCTGCATTCTGACACCCTGGAGTCCTCATAAGGGAAACGGAGTCAGGCTGGTGGGAACAGGGGAAAGCAGGAAGACACAGCAGACAAGCTCTAAGTCTGCCTGTCTCTGTGGTCCGGGACACGCTGCCCTCCTGCACAAGTAACAATCTTCCTGCACCTGACTTATCATCAAACACCTTGGCTGAGAGAGAAATGCAAGTTAGCCCACTGCAACCTCAGCGTTACCGGTTCTGCGTGTAGCCCTCTGCAGCACAAGCCCCATCCTGTAAAGCCTCCTGCACCTTCCTCTCCTGGCAGGCAGCTCTTCTCTTGCTAATTTTCCCATTGCTTTCTTGCAACATATTTTCCTCCTTTTTCTAATAAATCCTCCTTTCTTTACCTAAAACTGTCTTGGTAAGTTCTTTTTACCGCCCACATCACTGGCCCCAGAGAGTTCCAACCCACAATGCCACCCCCATCTCTCCACTGAAAATGCCCCTGAAGAGGCCAACAAGGCCAGCTCACATGCCCACCTCTCAGCCCCAGCCATGTGGACTGACCCCTCGTGACATCAAGGGGGTAGCCCCCACCCTTCCTCCTGAAGTGCCTCCCCAGGTTATGGGACACCAGCTGCCTTGGCATCTTCTGTCCTTGGCTGGTCCTCCACGTGTTCCCATTCGTACCCCTCTTCTTACATGTTGTGCTCCTAGAATTCCGTCCTCA